>BMAV01015903.1:30352-58119 GCA_019973955.1 Trichonephila inaurata madagascariensis
CATTCTATTATTTTTATATTTTTATTTTTATTACTCTCCTAAAAGAATATTTTACTTATTAAGTATTATTATTTAACAAAGGGCAAGTGTCATAACATTACAATCACTCAAAATCCCAATGATGAGAGGTTATAGGTCGGAAGAGCTAGGTACAATCGTCAATCACCCAACGACTTATTTATCGACCCTCTGCAGTAGGAATGAAAGGCTGAGTCGCCCTTGCCCAGCTCGTGAATGTTTTATACTACATCTCATGTTTAAATACATACACAGCACAACAAATAACAACATGGTAATAGTTGCTGATAAGACTCCCAAAGTACTATTATTTCGCGACAACATTGTCATTTGTTGTGCTTGAAAGAATTTGCAGACAATAGCTCGATAACAAATTCCTTATTAGTACGAAAACAATAAATGTACCATATGGAAAAAGCAAATGAAGCTTAAATAAGCTAACTTCCTTAATTTAAAATAATCAAAAAAATAGAAAAATGAAATATACGATCGCTTCTCAACCGTGTTTAATTAACTTCATAGAACAAGAAAACAAGCACAGGGCTTGATCTCTGAACAAATAATTTATGCCACCAGGATTATTCATCCGTAGTAAATCTTATCAAGAATCCTGGTTTTTGTTCCAGAATCCTTTTCTATTAAATAATTAGGCAGTCGATGGGAGATTATATTCGTGACTTATCTGTGTAGCGTCGTATTAAGTGCTGAATAGTACGCATTATTTAGTATATACGGTAAGGAAACCGTTATCATTGACAGAGGTTGTTTCTTAAGGATAATGTCATATTGATGGTACTTTCAATAAATAACTATACCAGAAGACAATGTGGTTCCAGTGAATGTATTCGTTAAAATTAGTCATAAGCCCTTATTGTTATTTTCTATGTTTATTATCATCGCTTTATCATTTATGTAAATAATAAGAGTAGGAAAATTTTGTAAAAAAGTATTGTTATCTCATTAGTGATAATACAAATAATATATTCTTATGAGCATTATCTCTTTTAGAACAACATTTTTTGTTCGTAGAAGCATTTGTTAAAAGATTATTATTTTATGTAACAAAAGATGTGTAAGGAAATTACTTTAAAACATTCAATGAGATAATTTAATAGGAAGATTTGGAATATATACATACGTTTTATGGCACTTTATGAATGTATGAATTATAATCTTCTATAATCCCTTTTAGTTTTAATTAAAAACCTTTTTTCATATTTAGATCGAGCTATTACTTTTCTACTCATCCAAACTCAAACCTTACTTCTTAAGTAAGGCTTCACAAATTTTAAATTGAGTTTTTACTTTTGTTTTAGCATTTAATTTATTTTAAATGTGTGATTCTATGATTCATATTTCTTTTGTCCAATAGAGTCTTCTTAATGAAGTTTACTATTAAGAAAAATTTAAGTTTGAAAATAATATTCGAGCTTGTATTCTCATGAAAATCTGTTAACGATTGCTCCGGATGACTTATAACATAAGGGACACATAAATTTGTTTTATGTACGATTAAAATCAATCTTTTGTCAAAATGATTGATAAAGTGTATCTTTGAATTCATATAAGAAATAATATTCTTAATCTAAGTTCACAAAATATATTCAGATATCTAAAGAGCAAATATTCGATAAATTCACAAACAGTGGCATTTTTAAAAGAGAGAGAGAAGAGCATCTTATAATTAAATCTTTAAGAATATTGGAGATATTATTTGTGAAAATAATGAATATATATAACTGATTAAATATACGCTGTAATACTTCAAATAATTGTGATTAATATAATTTCTAAACATTTCAGTATCATTGCTATTTGAATATGTTAATGTGTTAAGAGTTAAAGAAAACAATTTCTTTTTTGTGGATACTAATTTTTGAATAAAATATAATAACTCTTACGCCACTGTTTCTAAAAAGTGTTTTGGAGGTTTTTCTTAATATATTCATATTTTTTTTTGAGTAGAAAACTGATAGAAAAAAATGATGAGAAAGATTACTATGAATCATAGAGCCTTTAAACAACATTTTATCTTTTGGAATGATCTTCCAAAGATCCAACAAGAAATGAATCATAATTTTCAATTCTAAGCAGTGGCAAAGGAAAGTTCTAGAACTTACATTATGAAATATGTTTTAATTTACGGTTTTACAAAATGAATCCCAATATTCGGTTTTTTAAGTCAAAAGGACCCTCTAGATCAAGGATACTCAACCTTTTTTCTGCTGAGCCACATACATATGTCAGCTATTTCACGCGGGCAGCATACATATGTCAGCCATTTCAAGAGGGTCGCATGCATACGTTAACTATTTCACGAGGGACGCAACATGAGGTTAAAAGGTGGGGGGAAGGAAGGGGGGATGCTTTAAAACAAAAAAAGGTAAAAATGTGGAAAATTGATCAAAATATTATGACTCCTGTGCTGCTTTTTTTAATGATTATTTTTATATTTTTTTACATTTGTCACTAAATTAAGAGAATTTAAGAAACTCTCCTTTACATTTTTTGCATCAGTAAACGATTTTATATGATTACCAATAATACATCAAACTTCATAGGATGGCTTTGTTACTGCTGTGACATTACCACTGATAAAACACTTTGTTGCTGTTACAACGAATATTCAATATAAAGCCTATTTACATCTCTTGAAAGAGATCTTGGAGGGAAAATGTCATTAAATGATTATGTTTACTGGTAGTTTTAAATACAGCCATTTCGTGGCAAATCAAACAAGTACTGATCCGTGTTTATTTTTCACTACAAAACAGTTAACCTGGAAATTATTTGAATATATTTCGCTTGCAAGGTATAAAAGATTGTTAAGAAGTAATTCCACCCATAAAATTGTAATCACTAACCGTAACCGTTACATATAGAAAAAGAATATCAATTCACAGCCAGACGACATCGACAGCAAAAAAGCATAATTGATATATTTGATTTCTTTTGAAAGAATTTCCCACCAAATTTTTAATACATTGTTATTAAATAACTAAATTTCTCAGAGCAATAAGTCATGGCCGGGCCATCTAAAAAGGCTCGGTGGGCCGTAGGTTGAATATTGCTGCTCTATAGATTGCGTACAAATAATTACTATGAGTGATTTTTAGAATAACTCTAGCAATATGCACGTTCAGTCAAGTTACTCTGGCATTATAACTTACAATATTTATATAATAAAACACTTTAAATTTAATTTTTTCTCTAAATATTGTAACTTATAGAAATAATTAAATGTTGCCGGCTGTTTTATTTATATATTTGCTCACTGAACAATGTTACGTAGCTTATATGATCTATTAAATAATTAAACATCGGATAAATTACACACAATACACACATCTATTCAATATAAAAACATTTTTTATCGGTCTGTTGCTTGTACACTAAATCCGAGATTTCAAACAATACGATATTCCTTTATTTCGATTCAGTACTTCAAATTACATACTTTGCTAAACATTCTGAATCGAAGCATTCTTTTATTCGAATAGGACATTATTCTTCGAAATACTAATCTACGACAATACTAACTGTGTTTTTAATGTCACACCGTAATCTAATCGGAAACAAAAGAGTTTTCGAATTATTCCTTGGAGGAAACACCAGAGCCAAACTTCTTCCGACATCTTGTTAAAATTCGCTGAAGTTGCCTGTGCAACAAGACAAAGTGCATTCTACAAAATAAGTAATTGAAAATAAAAGGATAACTATCTCTCGGACGTCTGTTAATTTTGAGAAACAAAGCAGCTACGGGAAAATTCGTTTTCAAAATTAATGAATTCCATCTGCTTCTGTCATTGTTACTGGATTAAATTACGGTTTAACTTAAATAAAGAAGTTCTTGCATTCTAATGTATTGGATTATTTCTGTGCGCGTTGCGTTTGTTTTTGATTATAAAAGCTTCTTTACTCAGTAAACAAGTCATTAATCTCGAACACATGCGCTTATAGCCTCTTTAAGCTTTTGGTGGGAAAAGTAATTTGAACGATGAAATGAAGAAAACTATAAAAAGAAATGGTTAAGTGTTAGTCCATTTTTAAGGTTATGAATAATGATTCTTGTAGAAATGGATTTCGATTAATCTTTCGCTATTACCATTTATTTGTAATAATTAATCATAATTTTTCGAAACAGTTTTGTTATTTTTGCTAACTTAGTTGGGGGAAACTTATCTATTTATTACAACTTTAAAAGATGATTTCTTTTTTTAAGAAAAGTGATCACAAAGTTAATTATACGTACTGACCTATACAAATTAAGATAAAATAATTGAATATTTCCTTCTTTTGATCGTGTGTGAAAAATTTATGTTCTCGTCTGAATTTATAAGCATATTATAATATAATTATCTATTAGCACCAAGAGATAAATTTTAATAACTAATTGCATTAAAGAACCAGATAATGCTCATTATCTTCTAATTTTTATAGTTCTAACATGGAAAGACATTCAGCATTCAAAAGAAACATCTTTACGTTGATTTTTGCAAATTGTGCTTTGATATATATAAATCAATTTATCATACATACATTAACCCTTTGTTACACAAAGAAGAAAAAAGTTCGTTTTTACACAGATGGTGTATTTTGTGCACCAGTTAATCTCCGAGTTATAAATTCATCTATTATATTTTTCAATACATAAGTTATAATATATAAAATATCTGTATGGTGAGCAATGAAATAAAATCAAACTTAACTGATTTTTTTAATTATCTTTTTTTTAATTTATAAAATAATACAATTCATGTAAATTAATGAAACTTCTGGAATAAAAAAAAGCATTTAATAAAATAGGTAAACTTAACTTATGTGAAATCCTTTATTAGCCCGCCGTCACTCGCGCCTGTTTTTCTACCGTCGTTACTCGCGGGGTGTAGAGAACCCCCCAAACTTTTAACACGTGTATTTAATTATGAAAATAAAATTAAGTCATTAGGATACATATTTATAAAGTACAAAATGTTTTTTGTATTATACAAATAAAATTATTAAATTTATTGCATATAAATGAGACTAACATTAATTTAAACTAAACATACAAAATTTTCATTTTAAAACACATAATTTTATATTTTTTCGTAAACCAGTATTTAAAACGTATATACCAGTAATAAATATACTTTATAATTAATGAGATAATGATAGTAGAAAGTAGAAAAATAATATTTTAATCATTTTCCAAACATTCAGAACAGACTGTATACAAATGCTCAACTTCTATCGGGAGTTCTCAGCCCCCCAGATAAACTTTTGAAGGTCATTACATTCCAATCATTCGAGAAAAAGGGAATGCATTAAGTTTGAAGGTTCAATGACCTTAAATGGGCAGCTACAGAAAATGTCATGGTTCTGCACATTCTTTTAAAAATCCTGGGAGGATTTTCTTGTTGCTGGGGTGTACAGAACACCCCGCGCGAGTGATCGCGGGTTAGGAGAAATCATGTTCACAATTTTTCTGGTTGTAACAATCAAATCGAGTACAAGAATATAAGCAATTTGTTTCATGTGTGAACTTTTTAAATATCTCTTAGTGTGAGTAAATTAAGTCAATGTTATTGTTTTTAGCACAATCACAAGAATCGCACCAGCATTTTTTTCGAATTCAGTGATTCTTCAAAGGAATAGAACAGCGTTTTTTAAACTGCAGACCCCCGAGATTCCTCAGCGCATTTCTAGGTTACCTCAAAGATCTCTCATTTAATGTTAAGATTTCTCACTTTTACAGATTCTGGAAGGCCTTTTACTTCTCTCACTTTTACAGACTGTGGAAAAATTGAAAGATATTCCATCTTATACTAGATCACTTAATCCCCCCGGATGTGTGGAAAAACTCTACTAAAACATGTATTTTGATCAAAAATATTAATTAAATTAGTATTTTTTTAAATACCGTAAAATTCGGCGCGTAACGCTCACTTTGAACACATGAAATAAGATCGAAACTTAGGGATGTGCGTTATACGCCGGGTATAAAAACGACAGCTTTAAAAATAACAAGAGATGAACATTAAAAAAATTACTTCTTCATGTATCGAAGAAAAGAAACAACTTACCTTATGAACCAAAAGAGTTGTAGTCGGAGAAGTATACTCTATTTTTTCAAAAGTCTGGCATAATATCTCGAATTAATTACTTCAAAACATAAGAGCAATGTGTATTAATATCTCAGATTACTTCGTTAAAAAGGGGGTGAATATGCCTAAAAATTAAAAAAATCAGCTTGAAAGTATATGTGCGTGTTATACACCGATGCGCGATATACGCCGGATTTTACAGTATTTTAATTATAGTAGAACCTGTTGTTGTGCGGTCTTTTTTTATGCGATTTCCTTTTTGTGCGATTTTATTTTTGCGCGATTTTTTTATGCGCAATCTTTTTTTTATGCTGTGTATGAATTTCAATGGCTTTGAGGCGCCACTGTAATGTTTTATATCGATTTACTAGTGGCGTAACGGAGAATGTAGGGACCCTCTACCCCCTTGAAAGTCAGGTTTTGCCTTCAATATTTTATGAATTGGGTAAATACGTATTTAGCGTAAGTCAGGCCTTGGGACTCTAAAATCATCCCCCCTCCAGTGATGCGGGGGTGTACGTTACGCCACTGAAATGTAGACACTTCAAGACGCTCTGTTCATATGTTATAAACAGTCTCCCGACAAAGCGCATTCAGTTGCTTTCTCTCAACGCTCCAGCAGCCCGCGCTTGATTGAAGACAAAACTTTCAATGACAGTAACATTATGAATAACTTGATATATTATGAACACGGGCAAGAAGAACCGGTTTCTTTGAGAGTGAATAAAAATATACAGGGATCCAGCTTTCCAACAAATTGGAAAAGCATATTCTTCAAATAGATACCAATTAAGAAAGGAGTATAAAATTCCCAAAAGGGTTTTAATCATGTACATCTGGTTATCATGACATTTGCAAGCAAGTGTGTGTGTGACTACCCAACCTTCGTCACAAAAAATTATCTCTTATTTTACGTTGTCAAAAAATAAATCAATTGAAATTGTACCTTCGAGTGACGAAAGCGATTTTGAACTTATTCATTACAGGGCTTTGGATAACGATGATTAGCATTGAATTATGTATGTGCATTTTGAAAACTTATTCCGTGTATACAATGAGAAACTATATGTTTTTAAAATGTTTCCATGTGTAATATTTAATTATGTATTTGGTTATGGAAGTACTCTTACAAAGATTTCGTAAATAATTGGCATATTTTATAAATGCGACTTTTATTATGCTGTCCCTATCCAGTGTTTAAAAAAATAATTCTGTAGTATTTCTATGAATTAGTTTGTTTTATGTAAGAATCTATGAAATTTTTTAATTATCTTTTTTTTGTGCGTTTATTTTTATGCGGTCCTTATCTACCACACAAAAACAGGTTCAGC
Source organism: Trichonephila inaurata madagascariensis (assembly GCA_019973955.1). NCBI lineage: Eukaryota > Metazoa > Arthropoda > Arachnida > Araneae > Nephilidae > Trichonephila > Trichonephila inaurata. The sequence goes on from BMAV01015903.1 coordinate 37,788, forward strand.
TGTAGTTGTTTATTGTTTCCTTAAAGGAAAAAAAGTGTTAAAAATGACTGTCGAAGTAGCAGAGGCAGTCTTAGGATTATTGAAAATCCTTTAATTTGCTCAGCCATGAGTTGGGAGTCAGAGTAGGATGTTCAAGATCTTTGAGGTCCACGATGTCAGGTTGATGCACACATAAAGAAGGTACGCTGTGATATAAAGTTTAATAACTACTGGAATAGGGGAATAACTGAATACTGGTCAGAACCTTTGTTAAGATGCAGGATAAAGATACTTTATCCGTTTTTATTTAAAAAAGTTTATTAATTCTTGAAAAAAGGGGTTTTTTTTCCCTATTATATTACATATGTGAGTTTATAAGGCCGTGGGTAGCCTAGTGGTTAGAGCTCCGGACTCCGGACCGGAAGGCCTGGGTTGGATACCCGTACCACCAAATACCCTCCGAGTACACGCGGAGCACGTGCTCGTTAAATCAGTGGGTCCGAAAGTCTTGTGGGCTGAATCACGAATGCAGGGTACTGGAGAAAATTTCCCTCCAATTCAGTTCCATGCCTAAATTGTGGAGGTGGAGATAGGTGGTGTAGCCATCTATCGTTCCTTCGGGAATTTATCCGAGCTAAATCGTACTGTCACCTGTATGGTGCTCAAGGCTAAAAGCCAAACGACAGGCGTACTTCTAGCCCATTGCCACGATGAATATCGTGGGCCTCGATCTGACTACGTCAGACAGGTGGCATGAGCAACAACATGAGCAATGAGTTTATTTCATTTTAAATATGCATGAATTTTTTCTTTTGCATTTAGTTTGAATTTCTTTATTAAGGTACATAAACAATTCAATAAAATTGGTTTAGTTGCTTATACTTACAGATTTGGTATGTTTATAACTTAATTCTATTTGTTCTTATGTGAAGAACTTTTGCATGTGTTTAATTTTATAATAATTCTTTAACTTACAATCTATACAGAATCTGTAATATAATCATTCACAGAAAAAATATGTATGTTCATATACACTTAATATTATTTCGAAGTAATATTATTATTAGAAATAGTATTTCATAAACTAAAATATTTAAAATGTAGTTAGTTACAAATGATTTTTCTTATTTGCCATTATATGTTTCAATTAAAATGAATTTAAGAAGATTTAATAGGAAAATGATTTTTTTTTATTTAAACATTACGTTTATTGATTCAAACAAAAATTTTATCTCAAATTCCCCTTTTTATGTAAAGAAATTAAATCTGATTTGAAGAAATAATAAAATTTAGCTTCAAGTTTTATTTAACAGAAAAATTTATTTAAATAAAAAGATTTACAACATAATAGACTCACTAATAAAATAATAGAAATCTAACGCAATCTAAAAATACTGGAAATGTTAAACTTAAAGTGGTGTGTAAAATTCTAATGAGTAATTAAAAGGAATTATCTTGGGAACACATTCGGAAAACAGAACATGTAAACAACGACACATGTTTATGTTTATCTTATTTAAAAAGCAAAAATATAAGCTGTTCGTTATTAAAATTCCTCATTATAATTGTTTCTTTGGAGAAATCTTACTTTTGTTTAATTTTCGGTAAATTAAAAGGAATGAAATTGAAAGAGTGAGTATGGGTATTTTTATTTACCAGAGGAAGAATTCGATTCATAAGGTTTGGGAAGTATAAATAATTTTATTTTTTCAAATAACTTGAATATTATACCTTCAAAATTTATGAAAATTAATTCTTGTACTCAAAATGAATATTATAAATATATTTTCTCTGAGAAAGTATTATATTGGAATTGTCCAATAACTGTATCAAAATTGAGGTAACTTTTAATTTTTTTATAAAAATATATCACCTTAACTTAAATAAAAATTTTTTAACGTTACATAGATTTTTTTCCTGTTAATAGTCCATTTCTTAGTGGGCTCACATTCTTAAGACACTGAATAAGTTCAAATGGATTTAATAGTGCTTAAACATAAGTTGTTTCCTTTTTTAAATAATATAGAATTAATATTTCGTGAGAAAAAAAAATTTTCAAATATATTTTTATTTGATCCTTTAAATGAACCATTGGATATAACCATAGTGAATTGGTTTTTATTGTGTGCTAGCTAAATTTAAAATTGTGCAGCAAATGGTAGAACCCATTTGAAATTTAAAATGTATTTAGTTAAAAATATTTTAATTAAATGTTTTTTGAAAGATTTTGGTTATATTAATTCGTATGGAAGAAAATTAGCGAACTATTGGTATAAATTTATGTATAGGTAATAAAAGTTAATTTTTTTAGATTTAATATTTAATATAATTTAATTTTTAATAGAAACAATAATTAAAATCTATTTTTATGCTAATAATAATTATAATGATATTAATACTATTTTTTTAACACTAACAACAGTTGGGTAATATTTGTGAAATTTAATTTCCAATCTTGAAAAGTTACATACATAATCTTATCTTACACAAATTTCAGATCTGGCCATCGATGCATTGGATGTTAGAAGTAATATCATTTAATTATCTAAATCATTTTTAAATGAAACTATCTATATCTTTCTGGCTAGGATCTATCTTAAGAAAATGTACTGTCTGAGATTGTATAATCAATGTCAGCGGGAATAATTATATAAATAAACTGCTGGCCATTAAAATTGCAACACCATGAAGGAAAGCAAATGCAAAAAAAGATATTTCTTGTACGCAAACAGTAGGGTATGAAGACAAAGTGATTAAATTTGGCCTCAGTTTGTGGGTTTACAGGGCTACGAAGATAGAAAAAACAACTGCCACCACTGGCGAATAAAATGGACCTTACCCGGATAGGCATGTAGTCGATCTAGACTTGTATGACAAAAACCGGCAACTCATTCCATGTTGCTCCAAGTCTATGCCGCTCTTCAAAACCTTATCAGCCTTCATAACCTGGAGGTCCAGTCTCTTAGCAACCCATTACCAGATGTTTTATATGGGTGGCAAATCTAGAGACCATGTAGGATAGGGAAATAATGGAATACCTTGTACATCTACGAAGGTCAGATCACAACGTGGTACATGTTGTCTTGCATTATATCTTGTTGGAAAAGGGCGTTTGACAGGCCTCAAAGATAGGGCACAAGCTCTGGACGCTGGCATGTCAGAAATGTACCAATATGCGTTACAATTATAGTCTATCCGATCTACAGATATGCGTCTTGGATTGAGCAAGATAAGGTCTGTGAATTTTTTTCCTGCAGATCTTTTGAACAATGTAAACTTTCCTGCTCTAAGGGGATTGGCAACAATAATAACAACTATTTTTATTATTATTATTATTATTTAAGAGAGTATATTTAACACTTCAAATAGGGCTACCAAAAGTTTTCAGTAAAAAGTGCACTACGAGTACACCTCGTTCTATAGGACTTATCCGCATTTATGATTAAAAAATAAATTCAAAAAATATTGAACACAAAGATAACTTTTATGAATGGATCAAAGAGATTTCGGAACAGACGCACTATGTGTGTGTGTGCGTACAATAGAGTACAAATTACGTTTTTTTCATATTACTTACAATAAATTTTGGATGTACATTAAATTTTTGCGTTTTCTATTCATATTTTTATGGACCCTTTGAGCAAAAATAAGTTGAAGAATTCAATCAATTACGCGGAACTGAATTCTATATAAATCTAGGAGACCCTGTATTTACTTTCAATCATTGATGATAAAAGTAATGGAAGTAATAAAAACTGGAAACACAGCAGACATATAGAATTTATTACATCCTCTAAGAAATTGTTCTTTAACCCATCTGTTCAAAAGTGTTGCGTTTGAATAAAATGTGCGTAGATTATTTTCCATCCCTTAAAAAGATGTCGGAAAACTAAAAAAATATTTTCATAATAAATGATTTATTACTTTAACCGAAATGTTCGAAAAACAGAATTGGAATTTACGATGACTTTGAAATTAACCGCGTACTTTACCATAGAATTTATTGCCGTATTAACGCAGCTGTTATTTAGTCGATACGCTTCCGTTTATCATAGTAATTACCCAGGCTTTGACGGAAAGTAATTATAGCATAAAAAAGTAGATCCCGTAAAATTGTGTGTAAAATAAATCTCTTGTTTCGGTACGGAATGATAAATGATTTGTGACTTGTTATTTTCTATAATAAGACCAAGTTAAAACAATGAAATATCGTCATTTATGTTTCCTGTTTTTTTTTCTCTAGTTTTTTTTTAAAAAAAAATTCGCATGATACTGTACAGTAGCTTGAAAACAAATAACCGTTCACATTATATATAAATAGCCTTAACATGTTCAGAAATTTTTCATGCTTGTATAAACTATTTTTAAATAATGCTTTAATTTATTTAATAATAAATCAAATTAATTTGTATACTTTTTATTAATTAAAAAAAGTAAACTTGTCTTTTCCGTGGATAATATTTCTTGGTTAAGGGAAAAAATATGCAACTTGATTTTTAAGCTCTTAATGCATTTATTTTCATTAAAGAGCTGAAATAAATGAATATTGATGAAATTTCCTATTTTCCTAATCAGTTAAAAATTTAATTTATTTACGAAAATATAGGTAGCTATTAAATTCTAACCACACAATTTATTTCAATATATTAATTTTTCCCTCTAATATAATTATATTTTAATTTCATTTGGTGGTAATAGTTGAATTTGCCATTAATTTTCACAACTAAATAAAATTTAAATTAAATTATCATAAGGTAATGAACTAATGAACCATTTTATAATTTTAAAAATGATACAATTTATTTTAGAAAACATTATTACAAAATCTGTTGTAAAATTAAATATTTTTTAATCATTTTTCTTATTATTTATTTTCTTATTATTAATCGGATTTCTTTTTAAATCATTTTTTTCAATAAAAATAGCTCAATTTGGAACACTCTGATCCATTTGGTTATCATTAATGTTATTCAGCATTTCATTTCAGTTATATTTTAGCTTTTTGCCTATTTTTGCCACTATCTTTAGACCAACGGTTTCTAAACTTTCCATCCCGGTGGTACCCCTTTATGTGTCAGCGTGACAACGCGGGCCCCCAAAATTTGAACATCTCTCCTCGATTTAATGTTTTTGATCAAAATGCTATATTCGTAGTTTCAGTTGTATGGAACGAAATGAATTGATTTCCATTTGTGTTTGTATAAAAATGACATCCTACAGAGTAACTATCAGAATTAAATAAATTTATGTACGAAAAAAAATCATTTGACTTTTTTTGTTTGAATTTATATTTTATTCGATAAAAATTATGCACATTTTCCGATTAAAGAAAAATATGAAATTGTAAAATAACGTACATCCTTAACCTATTTAAAAATCGCAAAATATAGAATTGATATAATAAAAAAGATAGGTGCTTTTTACGATATTATTCAAAAGCCGTATAAGATGAAACTAACCACATTATTTGATTGGAAAAATCATTCAAAAACAATGAAAAATCAAGGGTATAACTTTTCATACAATTTGTGCACGTACATTTGTATATTAAATAACATTAAAAATATACAAATTTAAATTAATTAGTGAAAATATAATCATATATACATATTTTCTTAAAAAGAAGGATAAAAACTTGGAATGAAAAAAATACTAGAATAATATTAATTGATACTATGCTGTTACTTGTTGACACCATGCTCTGTATTTAAGGTGAGAAAAAAATCAAAAAAGCTGTTCTCACAAAAACAAAAACAAAAAATCTATCAAAATCGTTCTCACTTAAAAACTTTTGCTCCTTTAGTTTCACTAATTTTTTATATAATTACAGGTACCCAACTAAGTGAATATTTGGACCCTTTTAGAATTTAAGGATCTATTTTACTTTTCGATCAAGGTTAAGAGAAAGTGTTTTTAAAAACTTGAATAATGTTTAAGACCCTCAAAAAATTGAACTTGCTCGTAAGTGATGATATTCATCGTCATTTTGTGTGGAACAATCAGCAATCCGAAAGTGAGTTGGAGTGAATGAGTTGGTTGAAAGCAATAAGGTGGCTTATACCTAAATACCTAATACATCTCATTTCAAAATTGGGCAAAAAGACCTTAAAAAAAAGAAAAAACGATATAAACCTGAAAACACAGAATTTTGTTTGCATTTATTACAAGCTTTATATACAAAGTACATTGATTAATGCCTCTATCTACTTTGGTGTCTACCAACCAACTACCGTCTATCTCTCTTTAGGCATTTTTTCGCTTCAGGAAAAAGCGATATACTTTATATACTTTCATACTTTTACAATATTTACTGAGGTTCATAACATATTTCGTAGAACCGAGGCCTGTTTGATATTACTAGAGCATAGTTATGCTACTGCTCTATTACCCTTCATTCGACCTCCTTTGTCTCTCATCAAAATGCATGAACTGTTGATATCCATCAACAATCAATTGTTTGTGGCAATCAACTGACCATCCCTGACAGTAATCAAACATAGTGGTCAGAGGCTGTATGAATAGAGATTTAAACAGTCAAGCTACTTAAGATGGTTGATAATACAGTCATTCATAGCCCCTTTATCACTTTCACTCATATATATACGCATATATATATATATTCTACGAAAAAGGGAAGGTTATTTTTTGGCGGATGTGTTGAATAACTCCATATTTAAGAAAAATTTCATTATTTTCAAATTATCTACACTTAATGAAAAGTCAATTTTATTGTTTAAGGTTTTGAAAGTCTTCATGAGATTTTTTTCTTTTACACTTTTTATTTTAAAATTTATACCATATAAGTTTCAATTTTAATTATAGTTATAGACCTCAAATTTCGTTCTTTTTAAGTAAAAAACAATTTATCAATTATTTTTCAAAAAAAAAAAAAACGAATTCAGTCATTAAAAATTAGTGAGGCGTATGAATGTAAATTACCTTGTTAATAGTTCGTAAATTTATCTATCTATTTATCTGTCTGTCTATATAATATAAGAATTAAAAGAATAGGTTAAATTTCCTATTAATTAAAAAGTGCTTAAGTTCTGAAATCGAGAATTAAAAACAAAATATCCAATATAAGAAGAAAAGTCGGTTATCTATTTGGAAACATCGGTTTCCAAATGGATATAACCGACTTTTCTTATTATACATATATATATATTCTATATATATTTCTTATATACATGTATAGACAGATAGATGTAGTGCAGTTTTTGTATTTAATGCTACCTTATAAAAATTTCGAATTATTGTATGGACGCTTATTGTTTATAAGAAAAAAAAAGGTTACAAGTTGCCTTTAGTTGCGTTTTCCAAGAGATGTACAATATTAGAATTCAAAACACTCGGTAACTAAAATATGACTAAAGGTGTTTTTTGGTTTAGATTTGATAACAAATTAACAGACAACGTGTATCGTAAAAGCCGGCGTATTACGCACACCTATACTTTCAAGCTGCACTTTTTAATTTTATGTATATTCGCTGCGCAACAAGCACCCTCCCCCTTTTTTTTACGAAGAAATCTGAATTGCAGTGCTCTTATATTCGGAAATCATTTATTCGAGGTATTATGCTAGGATTTTGAAAAAATAGTATACTTCCTGAACTACATCTTTTTAAGTTCGTGAGGTATGTCATTTCTTTAAAATAAACAATATTTTGATTTTTGTAAAAGACTAATTTTTTTATGCTTATCTCTTTTTTTAAATTTTTGAAGCTAACCTTTTTATATACCTGGCGTATAATGCGTACCCGTAAATTTTCATCTTATTTTTTTTTTGTATAAAAAGTGTACGTTATACGCCGAATTTTGCGGTAATTAATTATACAAAAATTATATTATGAATCGTTCAAGAGGTAACTTTTTCTAAATAAGTTTCATTATTAAAATCACTCTAAAAGGCTTAAATGTATGTGTCATAATAATGAGCTTGAATTAAGTACAAATTTGAAGTTGAAGACGATGATTGATGTCTAAAAAACAAGCACCACTGAATAAGTATAGAGAGTGACAACGATCAGATTGAATTAAGTATGCATTTATTTAGGGGAATTATCTACAAGGGAGGGCTAAAATTTAGTAAAAAGTTATCGGGTGGTTGGATTCCACCAGGCGTCTCGTCGCTGCGCCTTCGTCCCTTCTGTCTCGTCCCGTCTCTGCGTCGTCTCTCTCTCTGTCTTCCCGCGCACTCGTCCTATTCGTATGTCGTTCTTTATTCTCTAACCGCCTTGTCAGCTAGGTGGCGCTCTCTTGGCCTTACGTCATTAAGGGAATATAGGAAGGATATGAGAGAGAGATAACTTGCACATCCATTCCTACATCAGCTTATGTTTTCATTTTACAAAATTAGTTTATTTCAGGAACAAAAAATATAAATGGACAGCTTTATAGTTACAGGTATTTACGCTTTCGTTAGGTCAAACCATAAATTTCTGCCTGACCGTACAAGCGTATTGTAGTTTTTCTTTTAACATCCTTCCGTCATTAACCGATAACTCTCTTTCTAAAAAGTTCGATATCAATGATCTTAACCCTTAACTTCGCAATTTTTTAAATTTCTATGAAAAAATTATATCAGCTAGTTCTCAAGTAATAATAAAAGGGAAAAATATGAAAAAAAATTAAGCAGTTTTAAATTGAATTTCAGTCATTTTTTTTTCCTTTGTTGCAGAAGTGCAACATTGCGTAGTAGTGATGTAAATTACAAACTTTTGTTTATATGAGGATTTTATTATTCATCATAAAATCTTTAAATTTCTTACCTGGTAATTTATTTCGTAAATAAACAAGAGGAAGCATAAAATTTAATGGATTCTTTTTATAGCAAAAACACAGTTCTTGAGGCATCAGAGATTTTTTATAATTGTTGTGATTTCTGGAAGTAATGTACTTCCATCTAGTGACAAAAGTAGCATGTATTTCGTTGCAGTAATCTTTTTTTTTTCTCAAATAAGTGATTTGTAGATAATTAAAAAAATATTGAGTCTATTAAATTAAAATGAATCATATGTTGCAGAAAAGCAGCAGTACGAAGTTAAGCGTTAAATCATCACAATCACTTTGCATTTGCAACGGATTCAGTGACGGATTTAGGCTTAGGTCCACGAGGCCCGGCCTAGAGTGGCAGAATCTTAGGGATTCCAAAATTTTCGAGGCGGCAAAAATTTGAAATCGGTTTTGTTTTTAGTAACTGTGAGACCGAATTTTAATACTTCTTTTCTTGTTTTGACAACTTCAAGATGCCAATATAAAAGGGGTAGAATTATTTTTTTAAAAAAATAATTATTGTGTAAGTCAGGGGTGTGCAAACTTTTCCAGGGTAAGGACTACTTCTAATTTTTTCAAGGTGTTGCGGTGCACCCAGTAGCTTAGGTAAGGTGAGCTAAGAAAAATATCTACAATATTTATTATAACTTAATAACAAATACGGAATATGCATTTACCTGCATAACTATTACAAAGAAAAAAGAGAGTGTGCTTATGATCACACGATAGAAGTGATACCTTTAAATTTTATAATGTTAGTTATTTAAGGGATTAGTCAGGTGAATAAAAAACAAGGGGATATTAGTATTGTCACATAAGTAATATTTTTTGCCAAACATACAATCATATTTGTGAATTAATTGTACTCTAAGAAAGAAACAATAGGTTTACGGTAGCTGAAATAGGTTATATAAATCCTATAGATTCAAAATTATTTAAATATCTAAAAACAACTCCGTCAAGCGTTGTTCCATACTTTGTCGTGCTTTCATCTGGATCATTTGACATAACTAAATTGAATTTTGATTATAAAAAAATCTTCTATAGGTTTTGATTTGTCTTTTGTAAAATTTACATTAAAATCCTCATTTAAAATAACAGGCAATTTGTTCAGAAGAGTTTATTCGGCTTCAATGTAGGCAACTAAATTTTTGTGAATAAATTCGACAATTTTTTCTACTCTTTGATTTGGTGAAATATAAATAGTAGCTATTAGAATTATTTTCCTGTTTCTGCTCTACATTTTGCTGCACAAATTTCTCCAATACATGACTCATTAAACCAAAATGATTCAGTAGTATTGTTACCATTTGGTAGTATTATTAGCATTGCTACGAGCGTTACAACCCCGAGCGTAACAATGCTTGGCTTTTTAAAACGCATCATTCAAGTTCACTCTCCAGCAAAACGCGCTTAAAGAAGTTATCACTTCAAAAACTTACACTTTTAAGAACCGCGTTTAAAGCAAAATGCAAGTACAAACATAACAACAATAGCTACAAATATAATATCAAATGATGCATTCATTATCAAACAACTCAAAATACATTAAAATACAAAACATTTTCATCTAAGGTTGGTTCTAATAGTTATAGTCAGTCGAAGACTTAGTATGCATACTGTCAGCCCATTATGAATATTTCGGTATATACTTACCAACTGATAATATTCAGGTGGTCACCTCAAAATGTTTTGGTGGTCCACCAGTTGATCGTGATCGACTTAATGCCCACCCCTGGTGTAAGTAGTTAAATTTATAATATCTAACAAACACGTACTAAAAAATTTTCTTTAAATATATAATTTATCTATTGACGTTTGATTATTCACAAATTCTTTTTTAAAAAATCTAAATGCAGCGATCCTTAGCTCATCATTATAGCACAAAATATTAATTCACGATATTTAATTATATCTTTGTCCGGCTACTCAAAAACTTTATTATTATTATTTATGATCTCGCATAAAAATTTTAGTTTTACATAATGCGAGGCGAAATTCATGCCTAAATTCAAAACCTAAATTTAACTCGAATCCATTATTATTATTCGTATTATTATTAGATAAGGGCGTCAAACTAACTTGTGTCTAGGGCGCCATCGAACCTAAATCCGTCTCTGTATATATTGCTGAATATACTGCCTTTCTAAATAATATAATTTAGTTTCACTGGAAAGAAAATAGCTGACATTTATACAGTATAAATAGTTGTTGTTATCTATTGCATATTTTTTCTTGAAATGCTTTGGCATCTTATCTAAAAATTAAATGGAATTTAAAACTTGCTCATTTATAACTCATAGAATTCTTTAAAAAATTATGTTACCTAAAAAGAAATAGGACTCAATAAGAGTTGAGTTGTATAGGTTTATTTGTAGAGGAAGAAGAAACAGTTCTGTAGCGAACTTCTACTCTCGTTGGTATGAGGTTCGTGGAGAGCATCTTTAAAAATCAACAAGCAGTTTTTCCGTCACTTTTAAATTACATTTAATTTTTGTTATATTTAATAGGGAGGGCTAGTTAGTTTTAGCCTATTCTAAATTTCAAGAGAAAAGATACTTACTTAATACAGATACTCGAATCGATTTCTTGAACTCGAGACACGAGATTCCTATTCCTTTTTCTGTGGATGCACCAACAATTCAAATACAAACTGTAATTTAATCTATCTAACATAAGCTCGTCCAATTGCTATCTTCCTCCTCTAACTCAATTCACTTAACTTTAAACAGTTGTTCTATTTTGTACAAGGCACAGTTCCTTTACAGAAAGAGGTTCTCAAATCAAACAATTTATTGGAAGTATTTCCCCTTGAGAATTAGTAGACACGAACGAAGAGAGCCCGTACAGAGTAGCAAGAAATAGTCATTTAAATTTTCTGTAACTAACACCTTGTAGACTTGTTTGCTGATTCAATTTGGATACAACGAAAGATTGTAGTCTTCAATATTTAGGTTTACAAGTAGTTTTAAAGCTTGTTCTTATTGCAAATGCTAGCCAACGAAACTTATGCTGTTTTTTTTTAAAAAAAAGAATTGGCTTATTATGAATGAAATTTTTTATATTTATGCCAATAAAATGATTTTTTAATCAGTAAAATTCGAAGATTGCATGGATAATTTTAAAATCGGAACTGCAATTTAAACTTTTACTTTTTCTTATTATTCAAATTCTTAAATTTTTACCAAGACTAGCATAAGTATCATTTTGAAGTTTTTTTTTGAAGGGTGACAATTTTGTTATTATTTTATTAGCAAAATTTAACAGCAATAAAATAATTTGTTGGATAAACACCAATACGCAAATAATACCAAGTAATAAATGCCTAAGAAGTTACTTAAATATATCATAATTAATTTAATGTTATATAATTTATCTATAAAAGCTCGTGAAAACACACACTTAAACATAAATCAATTGAACTTGTTGAAACTTTAATATTGAAAGGGAATGTCGAATTTATAAGGGGTTATATATTTAAAATTTACCTTATCTGAGTCACCTGAAATAAAATCATTGATTAAAATCCAATTAAATGCTTAAGAACTTTTGAATAAAGTATATGAAAAACACACACACAAAGTTCAAGCAAATACTTTTTTTGCAAATGGAAATTCAAGCTTATTTGTTTTTTTCCTTAATACATCCATTTCTGCTCCATAAGAACTGTATTTCTCTGTCCTTTTCCTTTACTTGACAGAATCATCAGCAGCCACTTCATTACTGGTTTACCAACATAATTTCCCAGCCATTAATTCATATATATTATGCTGTTCCACACACAATGAGATAGTACACAATGGCTCACATCGAGTTTCTCAAACTTAAAACATGTGCTACCCATTATTCAATCACAATATTTTCATTGCACCCCCTCCCTCCATGCAATAACATTGTATTGAATTCAATTGTTCTATACTTTTATGCTTAAGCTAGAATACGATTTAAACCTCTTAAGTGCCTCTGATGTATATAAACGTCTCACTCAGCCAAAGCGTTATTTTCCCCGTGCATATATATATACGTCTTCATGAAGTACGATCTTTTCTGTGCACTGCTATCCATAAAATTATTCCAAAAGTTATGGAATGCTTTAAAATGACCTTGACAGTGTGTCCGGTGACATTGGGATCAAATTGCATAAATTTAATCGACAGTTATGGGATTAATTAAAAAACCGAACAAAAATTATCAATATAAACGTTATATATATAATTTTTGTTTATATAATTTTATATATGATAAGACTATGAGGTCACTGGAAATTATTAAATTGTTCTTAACTTAGTTTTTTTTAATTTAATTATCAAATACATTGTGTAGTATTGATGCTTTTATAAATATATTATGTCAGTGTAAATGTGTATTTTATTTTTTTTATTATGTTAGAATGTATTTTGTTACTTTCAGTAAATTAATAATTTTTTTAAATAATCTTTTTATTTAGACTTTTCAATATGCTCGTGCCCCCCTCGCAAAGTGTTATCATGCCTCCCCAGGGGGGCGTGCCCCACAGCTTGAGAAACGCTGGCTTACATAATTACGATGCGTGTCCGTTAACTAAGTACCTTTTTAGTTCTACCCATAACTGATAGTTTTCCTGTTCAACACTTGCGCACATATGTTTCTGGTTGATTGTCAGTCCAGTGACGCTATTATAACCGTATAGCCTTTACACCAGCGGGGGTTCAAAACATTTAAGACGCAGAGGAGCAACGGAGATTTAAGGGATCATATGCAAAGTCAGATTTTGGTCGCCAAGCTGGATCTCACAAAGTATTGCAAAATCATACGTACTTGGAGTCAGTCAGGTTTTGGTTCCCTCAGCGATACTGAACTGTTCATTACGCCACAGTTAAGACGATTGCAGATCCCGTTGAGTTCTTCAATCCATTTTTTGACGCAAAGAATGTTTAACCAGTTGAAATTCATCGTCAAGTTGTGGAGATTGATGGTGAAAATGCAATGAGTGATGAAATGGTGAGAAAGCGGATTCAACAATTCAATGATGGGCAAACAAATATTCATGATGAAGCACGGACTGATTGACCTTCTGTTGTTATTGATGGTTAGGTTAAAAAAGTAAATGAGAAAACTCGTGAAAACAGATAGTTCACAATAAGATTGCTTTGTAATGAGTTTCTAAACATTTCATAAACTGTTCACTGGAGACATCTTTCTTTAAGGCTGTTTTCTCCGTATGCACGAGAAAGTAAACTTAACGGGAAGCTCATTTTCAGACAGAAATAACTTGAGTTTTTAAAATTTGAAAATGTTTCGTAAATAATTCATTTTTCTTTTTAATATGTAAAGGGATAGTTCATTTAGCATTACGGTATAGGAGAAAAAAATGCGAAACACATTCTAAAAAAAGATAAAATATGTCAACTTGGATAAAAATGAGTAGTATGATAAAATATGTAATTCTCTACCGGATAGTGAGGCCAGAATAAAAAATTAATTTTTAAGTTCTTTTATATCTGAACAAATATTCCGAATTTGGGTCATATTCTTTAACATTTGCCGAAAACAGCCTTAAAGAGGACATAATCAAGTTGGTTTCCCGATATGAAAAATACCAGAACAATGGTAATAACTATATATAAAAATAGTTCCCGACAAGTTCTTTTATGTAAAAATAAATTTTGTTTTTTTAAAAAAGGTACTTTACGTGAGTTTTTCCAAAATGCTACTTAGTTTCTGGACACACCTCCAATAATACAAATAATGGTTATAATAAATAAATCTATATCTTTTGCAAGATCTTGAAAAATATAACAAGCTCTGTGTATAATTTTTCCAGGCAAACCTTGCTTTTAGTTGTTGAATATATTTCAATATCAATGAATTTAGTTATGAATATATAACTACATTAAAAACTTACACACACACTGGGAAACTAAATACACCGTTACATCTCGAAATTTGATGTTACATTTGAATAAAATTGTGATAGATCTTTCAATCCTTTCAGTTTTTAGATTCCACGCTCTTCAATTCGTCAACATTTCTTAAGACACAGATTTGAAGAATAGTTTTTTTTTATAAATATGCATATAGATAAATCGAAACAAATAAGTTTTTCTTATTTAAAAAAAAATTGTCATCTAAATACCGTAATATCATTTTAAAATAACTCTCACAGTACACAATATGGGATTGCTTAAACAATTTTGTCTAGATTTAACCGGGAACAAGTATGATTTACTTCATAAAGCTATTTAATTTGCCCTTTCCGGCAGGAATTGAAACAGATTCCAGCTGACGAAACATTTTGTATTGATTAAATAAATTACATTTTCAGTAATAAAAAGGTTTCTCAAAACTATTCATACTATTCATATATGTTCTTCCAATTACTATAAAATTGCTTTATTTAGTTGTTATAGGAATACTCGTATAATATAAATTTTATTATACTTTAAGTATATTTATTTCCTGCTAACTGAATATATTTTTTAAAAAAGCATTCCTATAAAAATTACTTACACAAGATATACTTCACACAAATGTTTTTATTAAAACAATTATCATTTTAGAAGCAAAACATATAAGATAAACTATGCACGTTTTAAAATAAACAGATTTATAAAATGCTTGTTCAACTAAATTTTTAAGTAATCAGAGTTTTCGAAAAACATTACTGTTCATTATATACATTAATCTCTCTCTATTAAAATCATCATCTCCAACTTGCTCAAAACTACATGAAGTTGTTCAACAATGATAAATTAAAATTAAAAAGACTGATTATTTTTCAGAAAAATCTTTCAAATTCTGGTTTTCGTTTAATTAACGTTTAATTATACAAATTGCGAATGGAATCTAATCTTAGACTTAAGCAGTAGAAGCGAAACGGACTGAAATCCTAGTTGTTATTTGATTGACTATCTGGCTACTTTGACTAAAATTGCGATTTCGTCTAATATAATTACAATTAGAGTACGAATCGTAGCCCAATTTATTTGTAATTAGGATCCTATTCCCAACTCAGGTTCCTTGTTTTAATTAATTTCAGGAAACTCCACACTAATAAGTATTCTTTTGCGATGAATGCTTAAGTTCATTTGTACTGAAGGCTTTGTTAAGAAATGTGATTTCTTCAGTCAACTGATGGTTCGTTATAATTTTTACTTGTGAAGTAAATAATAGGAATATTTACGTATTACTTTCGTAAATAAGAATAAACATAATTCCTTGATAACTATTTATATTATATCTTTTTGATTTCATAACAAATAAAGTTTTATTTAATGGAATATAAAAAGTTTTTTAAGGAACATTTCTATGTACAAAAATATTACATTATAATATTTAGAGAAACTTTACAAAACCGCGATTTAATTCATTTTGGTCAGAAATTTTTGCAGATATGTATTGAAAAACATATTATTGACATTTATTCTTTCTCTTTATTTACATAGAAACAGCCATTAACCTTTATTACAATGCAAAAATACATATTTAACTACAACATACAATTTAATACTCGGAAATATATATTTATATACGTATCTGTGAGCATACGTGTATCTGTGAGCATATGTAACAACTTAATTTATAATTCATTCAAATAATTTTTTTCTCGAATAACATATTTCGAAACGCCAGTCTAATTTGATGTCCCCACTAGCTGTTATCCGCGAGTTCGTCCTCGCTGGAATTTAACAAAAAAGTGTTTGTTCAATTCGAAGAGTTTACAAAAACTTAATAATTCTGTATTACATGTAAATAAATATCTATGCTATAAGTTTAATGTCATTTTTCTCTACTTTGTGAATCGATGTTTCGTTTATATATATAAACAAATATTTTCCTTTTTAAGTTTTTTGTTTGTTTTTTGTTAATTTTTGATTTTTCGTATTAAATTTATTGAACAATCTTCCTATATACAATATTAAATTTATTGAAAAATCTCTTTGTATACATTATTTGGTGTACGATTTTCTTGGGCTAAAACAACAATGCTAGTGGTATTCTTCACACGTGAACATGCCACGTATAGTTGTCCATGGGAAAAGCAACTCTTAGTTAAGGGCAGTCAGTAGGGTAATAACCTTTTGAAAATCGATTTTGAGTTTTTGATATTTCTAAAATCTTCAAATCGGGACCTTTCCAATGATATAACATACAAGCTATTATATGAATTATAAGTACTTTAAAATGATTTTTAAAAAATAATAAGCTTATGAACCACGCCCATTTTGACAGATAGAAATGTAAACATTGTCTTTTTAAATCTGGGGCAAAGTTGCAAAGCCTTAATTTATTTTTATTCATACACATTAGATACCTGTACAGTAACTGCAAATTGAACTGTGTTAGATATGCTAAAAATTTTGGAGCCTAATTTGGAAGCGTGGTTTAAATTTGAATGTCACATTTAATATTTAGTGATTTTACCTAAATTTAAGTCTGTTCTTCACTTTAAATTTAGTTTTAATTAGTTATTATTACTGATTATTTAAACTCGCTAAGGCTTAGTAAAGAGTTAAAAATATTTTTAAAATACTTGAAGTTACAACTATGTGCTAATTTAAGAATTCTGCATAAAAATTTTGGATTAAAAATAGTACAAAGGTAAGATTTTTTTATAAAAATTTCTGTTTTCTAAATTTATATCTTGAAAATTGTGTAAATTTACTATATGTATGTTTCTTAAATGCAATTGTGTATACTGAAGTGACATTTTTGAAATATTTTTAAAACATTTCAATATAAAGCACTAGAAAAGAAGATGCGGCTATAAAGATAGAAAATCACCAGATTTGGCGAAATTGAATACCCTTTTTTTTAAGGGCTTTTCACTCCTTTTGTTCCGAGAATTTCGAAACAACATCAACGCTTATTTTTTATGATTTTTTAAAAAAATACTCAAAATTTTATTCGCGCATTTAATAACTTCGATACTTTAAATACTTACTGATTTTTTTTTCTAAAATGAATCAATGTTGATGCTTTTATATGAAAATGATTTTTAAAAAACTTAAACTTTGATCTTTTAGAGTCAGTGATATGAAAAATAAAATGTCGAAAACTTTTTTTTGCGAATTTTTAAAAAATACTCAAATTTTAAATATTTAATTACTACTTATCAAATTCAAATTTTTAATAACTTTTTCATTTATAAAAATAATTGCATAAAACTTTTTTCCCGTGTATCGAACATTTCAAAAAATGCTCACAATTTTAATTCAGCATTGAATATAGTTGTGAAATTTTGTAATTATAAAAAATTCTACTTTTTACAACATACAACTATTTTCAAAAAGTTACATTTTCGTTTACGGGGCCTAAAAAGTTGCAAAGTGAGTGAGTGAATATTAAAGTCCCACTGTTCACCTACTCGAGAGCTTTTGAACCATTGTCAAGTGACGAGGATGAGCTGACACCCATCTCTCTTAACTACCATACCACACCAACGCTAGGACATTTAAACTCTCGACAGGTTCAACAGCGGGTCTTCAGCTGTAGGCAAAATTTTAAAAGGATATTAATAATTAATTGTCCGAAATTACCACGTGAATTGTGTAATGATGTTAATATAGAAATCACACACACATACCAGGAACGGCTGACAGCGAGAGGCGAAGGGGTGACAATATGTTATGCATTTAAAAATGCTCGTGCAACGCCGGGGGGAAATAAACCTGTCTGACAAAGAAAAGAAGCGAAAGAATTTCGAAACAGGGAATTTTAAGTTATACACTCGGTAACAGCCCGAGCAACGCCGGGCTAAGCGGAGGAGGGGGGAGTGATTTTGAAAAAGAGTATTAGAAGTGCTGATTTTGTGAAGGAAAGCGAAAATTTACAAAGGTAGAGAAAGCCCGTGCAACGCCGGGCCATGCAGCTAGTTTTGCAGAAAGAGAGTGGTTTGCAAACATTGTCGCTCCTGTAAAGTAGGAATCCTTAACGATGACAAACTTGCGCTGAATGATTTTCTGGCTATGGCAGCAAGTTTATATATAGGTTTTACGGATCTGCATAAAGAATATTTGATCAAAGCCACCTGGTGGTCAAAATTTGTTTTAGTTTTTTTTTTATCAATATTATTATTATTATTTTGTTGCAGAAATCTTTTCCCCATGGTCCATATGGCATATATTCCAAGTTTCATCAAAATTCGATTAGCAGAACATATTCTACAGGCCTATGCATAGTGTAACTTTAATTATAACCACCCGGTACATTATTATTGAATTCAGTACATTGTTTTTGTATGAATGGGGGAGGGGAATTATGACAGTAAGTTGGGTCTCAAATATTGAAAGTTTGAGAAGCACTATATGAAAGATAAAGAAGAATGATTTTAATCTATTGTGTTTTGCAGAGTTCTTAAATTATATTGCAAAATTGAATATCCCCAAAATCCATTCATCTGACTAATTTAATAAGCAAATTTTGCATTGAAATATTACTATTCTCTCTCTGTTTTATACAAGCAGTTCTGTTTAATGTAGCTTAAATCTTAAGAATTTGTGCTTTTGGATGAATCACATAAACAGTAGTCCCCTGAGCGTGCGCACTAAGTGTTAGATAACTTACAACGTCACTGCGAGACATTTTATGACTAGCATTCATTACACGTTTCCGAAACACCATGGAATGGGAAAGGCGGTCTAATAAAGAATTAAAATATATAACCCGCGTATCCAGACAATCAATTTCGTAAAATAGTGTGTTTTAATTATTCTTCCCCCTACCTTCTAATATAAATAGGTGAACAATAATTTACTTTGCTGCATGTAACCGCAGGCGTCAGGATTTCAGATATTAGGAGATCCAATCCATTTGCCAGCCTCATCAAAATTAATGGCGATTTCTGAAATTACTTGCAGACGCGTCAGTAGTTTCTTGATTAGTTTTCTCTTAAGCAATCAGTGTTTTCCAAAACTGACGTAATTTTGACTACGTGTTTGCGGTTGGCTTTTGATGTGTGCTTCGTTTCGCGTTGATTAAGGTGGTTGCCAAGCTCTTTAATGGTAGTTATTGAACCGTTTCAAAAAGTTGTGAACTTCAGAAAGACATTATTCATTTATGGGGCTACGGAAAAGAACAGTAATTTCACAAAAGTGTTCTATTTCTCATTTAATTAATAAACACTGTCTTTCGAATTTCTTATCTTGTAATGTAAAATGGCTGATTTCTTAATGGCCATTCAGAAAGGTTTTGGAATGATCATCAAGGCTTACTTTTTTACCTCAGATATTTGCACACCATCGAATTTAGAAATGGACCTTTAAGTGTCTTATACAAGGCATTCAATTATATTTACAAAAAATTAAGAAAAAAAGTAATAAAAGACAAATACAAGTTAAAAAATTAAATTTGCAAAAAAAAAAATGAACTTCTAAATTAAATCCATCTCTAATTAATACAATTTAGAAGTCATGAAAATGTTTAATTGCTTAAAAAGAAGCAAAACCTCTGTATATAAATTATGCAAATCATGTAAATTTATCTAGCTCAAGTGCTTTTTGGTGTTGGCATCTTATTTTCCGTCGGTATGTTAGAGGAAATAATTAAGAAAAAAAGTAATAAAAGACAAATACAAGTTAAAAAATTAAATTTGCAAAAAAAA
>BMAV01015904.1:0-41826 GCA_019973955.1 Trichonephila inaurata madagascariensis
GTGTATATATATATTTGTGTTTATGTGTGTGTATATATTTGTGTTTATGTGTGTATATATATTTGTGTTTATGTATGTGTGTATATATATTCGTGTTTATGTATGTGTGTATATATTTGTGTTTATGTGTGTATGTGTATATATATTTGTGTATGTGTGTGTATGTATTTACATGTGTATGTATGTATATACAGTCCATTCTCAAAATTTCAAACCTTAAATATAAAAATTAATTTGGTATATTTTTACCCCCTAAAAAAACTTTTCCCATATTTCAAACTAAAACAATGTTTGGGTACACTCAATGTTTCGAAGTAAAATCTGTTTCTGGCCAGAATACAACACACAATAATTTGAATTGATCTAATAAAACTCTCGACAATTAAAACACAATCATACAGAGTCCTGTAACAAACAGGTTGGAGTTTATATGTTTTGTGTTGTACTGTCTCTTGTTTCCTCTGTTACGTAACCCCCAGCCCATGGGTTGACCCCCAAAACTTTGATAGAAGCAAAAAGTATTAATAAATGGGGCCCAAAACTTTTTTTTCAAAATTATATTGATGCAGACATTTTTAAAGGGCTTTTTTTCTAGAAAATTTTGGGGAGGTTAGTTTGAATGCCATAAAAAAAAGATAACAGATTTTTTAAAAATTATGTGCTGTAGTATTTTTTAATTCAGGCCCCGCAAAAGCTTTATAAAAAGGAGAAACAGCAGCAGGTAATGGTATTTAAAGCTTGTATGCATAAAAATACTGTCCATAATTGAAAAGCCTCATATTAAAACATTTAAGAATTGAAAGTCCCATTGTGGCATTGCAAGATTTGCTACATGAAGGGTATGCAAGATAGCAAAAGACCAATAATGTTTCATTGAAGAAATTTGAACCCAAGGTTCGTTGTCCGCCAAAGGTGAATACCCCTCTACAGCCGCTGTGTAGTCAGTGCAATCCATGTCAGCAGTTGCTGCACGGGGGGAGTACAGTCCGGAGAAGTTTTGACAGGGTGTCATCCAAAGTGTCGGGAGAGCACTCTAATAATTTTGCAGTTGCCTTCCAAGTTGTAACAAACCAAAGAACTGAAACCTCCCACTTTGACTCTCCTAGATTTTGTGAATTTGGGATTCAATAATGGGAAGAGCGCCTTGGACAGATGAAGCAATTTCACCTCTCTGGTGCTGTTAACACCCCATGTCAAGTATGGACCCAGAAAATCCACTGCATTTGTTGAGGGGTACCCTTTCAACAGCCTTAAGTGACGTCGGCAGCTTCACTGCTTATCTCATATGGTCCTTTTTTTTTTTTTTGAGGGTCACACAGACGGGTTTCAAAAATGTTTTGCCGGCATTAAACCCCCTTTTCAAAAACAAAATTTTCCAATTTAAAGGCCTCCAAACAGTCACCTTTGCAAGATGGTGCACCACCTCTTTGCTCTGCCGTCAACATCTAACTCAACATTTGGGAGAGTCAATTATCAGTCACCTTTAATCCGATGTCCTACAAGATCTCCTACGACACCTGTAACTTTTGGCTTTGGGTTCTTAAATAAAAAAATTAACCAACCAGATCACTGTAACCGAAAGATGCCATCCCCAAAAATTGTTTCCATAATGAAAGAAATGCTACAATTCTGTGAAGGGGGGTTTGGGTCATCTCACAGCTTCCCTTTTAATGTTGGGCACACATTGAACATTTATTGTAGTACAATTAATTATAACAAGCTGACTGGTGTTGTTTACATTTTTTATTTGTAAATCATCTTTTGGGCAATAAAACACTATGGGGCATCTGTTGCTCAGATGGCCCAGTGGTCAAGGTATCGGATCATGGCAGGATGCATGAGTTGAGCCCAGTACCACTAAAGGGCACCCGGCGTGGGGCAGCCTGACGCAAATCTGTCGAGCGAAACCCCCCCTGGTGTAGTGTGGTAGTTGGGGGGGAGTGCCAGCCCGGGTGTCATCCACCCACTTGACCATGGTTCAAAATTCCCTTGTCCGCCCAAAAAGCCTTTTGTTTTGCTAAACAGCCAGTTAATTTCACTCACACGTTTACAACAAACTTTTTTTTTCATTCCCATGCAAAACCCAGTTCCCTTCCATCCATTTGGTGCAATTCACATCTTTGATCTTGATTTTTTTTTCTTATTCATTTTTAAATTTTGTCCTGACTTTTGATCACCCAGTATAGTATGTATGTTGTATGAGGGATGGGTGGGGTTTTAGGGTAATTTCTTTGTTCATACTTTTCCAAAACTTTTTTTTTTATTTTCCCATGGAATGCTTTATTTTTCATTTTTTAAAGGGGAAAAATTGCTTTAGCAAATATTTTTTTTTGAGTAAGATTGTGGAATGAATGAATTGGTGTTGTTCCATGTATTGTGTACTTTTCCCTTGGTTTATGAAAAAAAGAGATCACAATTATGTAACTTTTTCTTTGAATAATATATATTACTTTTTAAATGTTATTGGGGGTCACTGAAACATTTTTAATTACAAATTGCAAATGAAATGGAAAATGAATTAAATGTTTTTTTTTAAACCAATAGTTAAAAATGAAAAAAGCCCGAGGATAGTTCCAATATGAAAATGCTGACCAAGTATTGTGCAACCCTGTTTCTACTTATTTTTGAAACCTTGATTCTTTTCTTTTGGGATGTTGAGTTTTTTAAAATATTTTTTTTTTGAAATATGATTTAGTATGTTCTATTTATTTATTTTGTTTTTATTTACTATATGTAAAAAGTTTATAGATCAGCAAATGGTTTATTTTAAACCCTAATTGCGCTGTAAGATATAGTTTGAAGCTGCATTATATTGTTTCTCTGATAATATTTAAAAAAAATTTTACTTGGTAAAATCTTGTTAAAAAATTTATTTTCTATGTTAAATAACCCGATTGTAATTTAAAATTTTAACTTAACTAAGTAACATTCTTCTTTTTAAAAAATTACATATATCATGATTGCAATATTCAGTAGTGTATTTTTAAATTCCATTTAATGAAACAAAGTTTTAAAATAATAATGTTACATAGGTGTCTGAAGTTTAAAATTGAAGGAAATGTATAAAATGTATTAATGTATTTAAAGGAAATGTATAGGACTGTGATGGGGTCAAATTTTAAAGATTCCCCCATCAAAAAAGTTTTATTTTTATATAATTTATTTAAAATAATATAAAGTTAAAAAAAATAGTATCTTATTAATTTAAAATTTTTTTCCTTTATTTTAAAAATTTTTGAAAAGTTTTAAGTGCATTTCTAAATGGCCCCCACAAGGGTTTTTTAAATTGATATAGTGATTCTACAAAATGAAATGAAATACTGTCATTGAAAAAATTTTTTAATACCCCAAACATTAAAGTAAAACAGCAAAATTTTTTGGTTTAGAAGGTTTAATTTGGGTCTTAAGAAAGGTTTTAATCAAAATGTGATTGTTGTTTTACAATTAAATTAATTCTACTGGCGTCTTTTCCTATTACTTCAGTCTACAGAAAAAAGTATATGAAAATTCCTCCCTTTTTCAATGGCTGTAAATTATTAAATCTACATTCTAATTCAAGATGTTTTCCCGAGATCTTCATAACTCTTAAAAAATTTTCTTAATTTTGTGACTTTAAATTTAAACTGGGCAAATGAGACAAGTTGTTTTAACCCCGCTATTTAACATTTCGGAAAGACTAACAGTATTAAAATTTTATACTTCATTATAATGAAATCACTTTATTTAGGGTAGAAACTTTTCTGTTAATGTAAATTACTGATATAAATCCTGGGGGTGTAAAAAAATTAGGAAATAGTCTGTATTTTTGTCATTGAAAAATTTTTTTTGTATCTTTCTTTTTAAAATTTTTTTCTTTCCCTGTTTGTAAAAACTTTGCTTTATATAGAGGATCCAATGTGTTCTCCCTATGCAGACTACAAAATTATAATAAATAGAAAAAGAAAAAAACAAAAAACAAAATAAAAAGTCTTAAAACCAATAATGCATTATTTTCAAATTTCTTTTGAAAACAAGATTTTTTTATAAAAATGATTGGTAAAGCTCCCCTTTTTGGAATTTAATTGAATTAATGAATAAAATAGAAATCTCCATTAATAGGATATGTTAAGCAACCCCACATTTAAGTCCAAAAAAATGTTCTTTCACCCCCATGATATCCTTAAAAAACAATCGTATTATATTTTTCATCAAAAATAATTTTTAAAAATAAGTTAAATAAAAAAATATAAAATTTTTAATAAGATTTTTTCATTCCTTGATTTATGAAAGTTAAGCTTTTTGCAGTTTTATATGCATGATTTGAAAATGAGTTAAAAATGGTTATGTTACTGTTTAATTTGAATGTGTAAATTTTTCATCTATTGGAATACTTTAATATACTACTAGAGATATTTCTAACTTATTAGATATTGTCAAATAATACAAAAAATCTCTACATTTTTTTCGCATTCTTGTCTTTTTTTAAAAAATTTATTTTTAACTTTATATTTCTTTTTTTAATATATTTTCATAAGGGCAAATCTGCTTTGAACAAATGAATCTCGGTCACAATGCTTCATGGGAAAATTTGAAAATTAACTGCCCCCATTTGCCCTGCTCCAAAGCGGGTACAAAAAATTCAACCCCCCTTTTTCAAACTGGTAAAATGCCAGTTCATCATGTAAATTGGTCTAGAGAGGATTAATGCTGGTATTTTGCCAACAATTTTTGTCCATGTAAACAAGGCTTAAGGTTAACCTCCCCCTTTTTTTAGTTTAAAAAGGGAATGGCGGGTCAAGGAACCCTTCTGACAGGGTAAAGAAGTAGAAGAAATTTCTGAAAAGGGAATTTTAATGACATGAATATAAAAATCACTAGAAAGTGCTGATATCGAGAGGGGTAGCGGAAATATTCCTTGGTAAGAAAGTGAAAAAATTATACACTTGTAAAAATTCATGCTACACTGAGCTATGCTGAGCTAGTTATATGCATGAATTTTGTTATGTAAAAGGGGTGGCTTTTTTACAAGTTTTGAGTTTCTCTAGAAAAAGCTATATGATGTAAATATAAACTCTTTTGCTTAAAAATAAGTAGTAATAATAGTATTCTGATTATATCAAAATTTAAATATGCAAATTTCTGCATATGTATAATCAAATTGTGTTTAGACTAGAAAATGTGTATGTTTCTTTTGTACAACTAACATTCTGTGAAACAACTTAATAGGCTTGGGTGAATTTAAATGGATCAAATAGTGAAAATGTATGAAAAATACTGGTTTTATTGAGCAAGTTTTGTGATTTTGGATAGAGCAGTATCAATTGCACTTAATTGCTGGCAGCAATGGTTGCTACAAATATGAACATTGAAGTGAAGATTCTGATTGATCAAGGTGCATGAATGCAAAATAAGATTGTGCTATTGGTCTGAATTGTACAGTATCATTATTCACTATATATAGGATGAGTTAAGACCAAGTTTCCCAGAGGCATTTAACTATTATTTCTAGTTTTTGATATTTTGGTATGTTATCTTTTATGGAAGTTATATTCCTATAGCTCCTATGTACAACATTAACTGATGAAACCTTTTGCTAATTAAATGTGTTTGAAGTTTGGTGAGCCATAAAATTTAGGCATTATACAAAATATTGAAAATATGAAATAGCAATTGAAGGATATCTGGACAATTTTGTACAAATTTAATTTATTTTATTAACTAATTAAGAATTTTATTAATTCTTTATTATAATATATTAAATATTTTATGACATGTAATATTAAAATCATAATTATTTGTTAAATTTATAAAATATTTGTCCTTTTTTAAAAAATTTAATGCATTGTACAATTTTTTAAAGTTAATCTGGGGGGTACTGGATATTTAAGCTTTAGGTTTGTTTGTAAAATTGGTAAACTTTGTAATAAATTTTTAATCTTTGAAAGCTTTTTTTATTTAAAGTATTTTATTTTCCAGTAAAAAATAAAGTAGAATCTTAAAACTTTGTCTGAAATCATTTTTGGAAAGTATTTAATTTTTAAAACCTTTTATTTTAAATTCCAAAAAATATTGATTATATATAATTTTAAATGAGCAGGGGGGAAAAACATTCATTACTTAATATGTTGTTGTAGGAGTTTTTAAAAATTTTTTTCAATGTGGATCAAACAATTATAAATAATTCCTTCAAACCTCATTGTTGAAATGTAGTATTTTGATGGTTGTGACAAATAATTTCTTAAGTATTATTTGATTCCATAAAACACGTTAAAAATTTTGCTCTTTTTTAAATATTCTTGAGATACATCCCAAGACATTTTTGTGTTTGTGACAGATTCAATAGATAATTTATACAATGATAGGAAACAAACTCTGCAAATGGTATTCTTTTTTATTCTGTTTTACTTTGATCTGCCCGTTTGAATTTGGGTTTACTTAGTTAAGTCTAAATCCCCTTTGTATATTTTTTATGCATTTTCTCTGGGAAGGAAAATTAATGATCTGTCTTTAATGGTTAAATTTTTTACAGAGAGAGATTTGTTTACTTTTTTAAATTTAAAAATGATAATACCATAGTTGATAATTTTATTATTTAATCAGAAAAATTCCTTTTTGCCTAAAAAGTTCTTAAAAAAAAAATATTGATGTCTTTTAGTTTTATTTTATTAGCTAAACTTTGCTGATTTTTTAAAAAAGATTAATACTATTAAAATTTGATATGTCAATACATTTACCCTTTAAAATATTTTTGTTAAATTTTCTTTTTTTTTAGGGTTTAAAAACCACTGCCAGAAAAAAAAAAAATTTCAATTTTCGTCAAACATGTTTCAATTATATTTTTTAAATAAAAAATTTTTTTTCACTAATAATTTAAAAATATTTACTTGTATTTTGGGGAAAAGTTTAATTATTTTATTTATTTTCATTTTCTTACTCAATTTCAAACTTATAAATTTTTTCTAAAACTTTTTACTATGTTACAAATACCCATTCCCACTACCTTTGTTTTAGCTTATGTTATAGGCAATTCATATTTTATTTTCTCACTTCTTGTTTATATGACATGCAACATGTATATTTACAAATAATTTTTTTTAAAAAAATTCACGTGATTTGTTTTATTTGTGAATATTTGTTCAGAGTATTAAATAATTTATTATTACAAAATTTTTTCAATAAAAGTGTTACTTAATGTATTCATTTCAAAATAATTTGAGAAGTGATATTCATAAGTATTATTATAAGTATCTGATCCATACAGTTATTGGAAAGTAGCCACCTTTAATTTTATTTTTCAGAGTCAATATGCTTGTAAAAGAAACATTGTCTTTTATCATAAAGTTGTAGAAGCTGTTATTGCCATTTTGTCTGGAACTGCTCCTTGTTTAATTGTAGAAAATCCTACACAGGTAACTAAAGACTGTCCTATACACATCAATGAATGCAATCAATTTCGAAATTATGAGTATGTTTTGAATATGTTTATTTAAAACAAAAATTGTGTTAACTTTGGAGTTTTGTATAATCTTATAAATTAAAAGTTACAGAATTTATAGAAATGATTTTAAACAGCATGGGGTTGATGAAACCTATTAAGGTGCAAAGAGTTTTTTTTTTTACTTTAAGAAAGATTACCAGTATCTTAAGTTAAGCACATTTTTAAAAATGAATTTTTTTAAGATAAGGCTTCCTTTCTTTTAATCAGACCTTTTCATCTATAAAAAAGGATTAAAAAATTAAAACAGCTTATAAATGAATATAGATTATAGAAGTTCATAAAAAAAAGTAGCAACTTAGCAGATATTAGATTTCCTGCCCGTTAAAAGGTATTAGTTCTTGAAAATGATCACTGTTTAGGTTAACAATCTACAAACACTTTTGGCAAAGAATTCCATGTAAGTAAGTTGGAAATGTTGGTGATCTAGGGTGTATGACACTATCTTTCCATCATGTACATCAGAGGTTCTCCAACTTTTTTGCCTCATAGACCCCTTGCCATGTTTTTCGGTTTGGGATAGACCCCTGCTTAATTAATATTGAATTTTTGCAAATATATCAACTTAAATGTCTTTTTGACAGCTTGTACTACTGCTACTACTACTTTAAAAGAATTAGATTTCTAACTGTAATGAAGTATAGTGTTTAAAATTTAAAAAACACATGTTAATTAAAAGTTAATAAATAAAACTGTTAAATAAAATAACTGATTAATAAACGGATGATTTTAATGGGAGGGATGAATCTGGTGTTATAATATCAAATTTTCAATATTTGGTATCAATCTTGTTGGGCTTAACCTTAAATCTCCCCTGTTAGTAGTGTCCAGTTTTTTTCTTTCTTTTTTTTGTTTTGGAGATTGGGAACCGTATTGAAACTCCTTCCTTCACACTAGGAAAAGCAATTACAAACTTCCTCACAATATTCTATAATTTGGGATAAATAACAGGTTTGACTTTTTTTAAAACCAAAATTGCTGACATTCGTTTCTAAACTTTAAGATCTTCATTAGTGCTTATTACAATCAGTTCCTATTGTAATGTTACATTTTTTTTTTCTATGTGACTATATATGAATTCATTGACTATTATGGTATTACCGTAGTCAAAGCATTCTTAAATTTGGCTTCAAAATCTAAATAAAAGGCATTTAAATGTTAAACCTAGGTTAAAACATCTTGACAGATTGTCTATGACAAATTGAGAAAATTTAAGGCATCCAGTATTATACTTTAGCTGAACTCTGGAGAGAAACGCTGAAATGGTTCTTGTTCTAATAAAATTTATGCTCTCCCCTTGTAAGTGCAAATTAACCTCATTAGATTTAGTAAATAAATCTGTTAAATAGGTAAAATTTGGTTTCCGCTTGATGAATTTTTTTTGCATAAACTCATGATCTAGTTTAATGAGAGCATTTATCACCCACACACACATAGACCCTCCCTCCTTACACCTCATGAACCCCAAATTATTATTTTTTTTTTTTGCTGACATGAATCCCTTGCAGGTTGCCATAGACCACTTTGGGAATCACTGATGTACATGATAGATTTGAAATTGCTAACATTTTGTGAAAGATAAGTGATTATCATCTGTTGTTTTTTTTCATTATTTATTCAATGAAAATAGATGATTGTATTATTAAAATTACTCATGTTTTTAATATTATCATTCTCTCCAAACATTTTCGTTTTGTCACAAATACCTTCAAACAAATAAATATTGCCCTGATTATTCTTTTTTAGTATTTTGCCCCCAAATCTTAAATCATTATATCATTGATAATGAAAATTTACAAAACTATTAAATTCTTTAAAACTAGGACATTTAAGAAAACTTTGTTTGCTTATTTAAAAATATCTTTGTACAAATTTACTTAAAATTTTTTTAAAACTTATTTAATTGGGAAGTGTAGAAGTAAGCTGAATAAGTGATTCATACCATATTGCTTTATTGTTAATGAAAAGGAATAAGTACTCAAATGGGGTTTTATTACTCTTATTATATTTCCTTTAAAAATATTATTTCAGTTTGTTAAAATTTTGAACAGGGATTTTATTTTTAACACCACATTTACCCTCTTCCCCTTTGTTATTCATATAAACATTATATCCTGATATCACTAGCTTTGCAGATATCTTCTGTTGAGCTCATGAAATAATGGGCGTAAAATGAAAGGTGATCATATATATATATATAGTGTGTGAGTGGTGTAGAGATCTTTGTAAATCAGTAAATAGTTTATTCTTTGCTAAACAGAAACTTCAGGCTATTAACTTGATTAATTATATATTTTTTTTTCATAAAGGGGTTTTAAAGTAAAATAATTTTTTTTTTCTAAAAATCCATATTATGGATTATTTTTTTGTGTGTTAAAATACTAATTACTATTTTTTTATATTGAAACATTTTTTTAAAACATGAATGAAATCTTTAAAATAAACCATTTTAAAATGCTATTTAAAATGTATTCCAAAGTGTTGATCATAACTTATTTAGTTATTCTTTATTGACTACACAATCTAATTTTTTTAAAAAAGAAACTTTAATGTTTTTTATATTAACTTATTATTTTAAAAAACTTAATTTTATATGAATGTTCTTGTGAGAGATTTTTCCTTTTAATCTCAATAGCATCAATCCATGTAATTATTATAAAATAATTTATTTTTTAATAAAACTATAGGAGTTCGTATTCTTTAGGTTATGTAACCATATAATTAATTACTTTTTTAATTTCTTGGAAGAAAGGTATACTGCTATTATTTTTAGAAAGTTATTAGTAAAAAAAAATATTTAAATAAAAATTTTTTGTAATCTTTGATACAGTTGATAAGAACAGTAAAAATTTTCTCACTATTTTGGTTTTTTTTTTGTTGCTTTATTTTCAATTAAGAATTTATTTGAACTTATATGTATACATATTTCTTTAGCAACTACGAAAAGGAGCTTTGGATCTTGTATCTTATATTGTGGCTAAAAGACTAAAACTCTTGCAACCAGATCTACTTCAGAGATTTTTTAATGTTTTAATCTGTCTTTATGATGTGAGTTTTTATAATCATTTTATCTTATTTTTGATACTTAGAAATTCATATATGTGTATAAATATAATTTTTTTAGTTGTATATAATAATTCACTTCCTTCCTAAACATGCTTTTTATTGTATCATGATTTTCTAAAATACTGGGGCATTTTAAAGAATGAAAGTTGATGTGAAACAGTATTTTATACTTTTTAAAACTTTCTTCCTATGCTTTCTAAAAATTGCTATTAATGTTTTATTTACTTATTTGTTTTGATAAGTAGGCTTTTATTTTTGTTACTGTGTTGCACATGTACAGTTTTTAATATTGCACAACATTCATAATAATTTCTTGTATTGTGTAACAGAAGAATTTATATAGTATTTTTAATTTTTAGGAGGATAATGAAGATAATTTTTTGTTGGGCTTAAAAATAATTCTGGATGTATTTAAATCAGAGAGTTTGCCTGAGGTGGTATGTATTTAGATTATAATTTTTACTACATTACAGTTTTAAAAAAAGAAATATGCTATTTAAGAAATTTATTTTAGCTTTCTTTAGAATAAATTTAGAACTGATTTTGTTCAATTGTTTGATTGGGTTACTTTAAATTATTTAAAACTTTTAGTCCACTTTTATTTTTAGAATTGTGAGCTCTTTAACTTAAAATTATTAACCTCTATATATAATAGTACCTCCCAATTAGGGTCACCCTCTAGATTACACCTTTTCTCCCTTAAATGGAAGTGTTCTTCTCTTAACTAAGAATATATAATTTTATTAGAAGTTCAGATGGTATCATGCTTTAATAAATGATATATAAATAAGTAACATTCACAAGTATTTAATTGAAGTTAATGATAAAGGAAAATTCTTAGTTAAAAAAGTTTAACTGTAAGAATGTAGGAAATGAACAATATAGTTATATGTATTCACAGATGTTTATTCAAAATAACTCATTACATGCATTTGTTTGAAAATCTGTGCATTGCAAACTTTTTTCCCATGTGGGTATTTAAGTCACTGATGCAAAGTTCTTCATAATCACCATCAGTTATCATGAATTTTTTTTTGAATTGTATTTGGAGGCATTTCTATTCACATTTTTTTGTCCCATTTCTGATCTGGCTCTTCATCACTGCTTTTAATGCTGTTTTTTTGTTAAAGCTCATGTCATCAAGTACTGTTGAAATAAAAGATTTAATGCCATCATTGATGTCTTCGGTACACAATTTTTTATCGATTTCTATATACTTTTGCATTTAAGTACTACTTCTGATTTTGACAGGTTCAAACAATTTATTTTCATCAAGAGTATTTTCAACAAGAGCTGTTGAAACTAAATTTCAAAGCCTGCTTTTTTAAAATTCTGCTCAACACAATTTTGCTATACAGATTTAATAGCCTTGGTTATCCACTGAATAGCATTTAATATATTGAAACATTTTGCTAGTTGATTTCTGTTTCTACAAATAGCTTTTCAAAGAAAATGTGAAGAATGTTTTGTTTTAGTTCATTACTTTTATCAACTACATGATCACAGTTATAGTTAATAGTTATATTTGGGAGTTATTACTATTAGGGAGAATTACATTTTTTTATTGTTTCTGTAAAGTGCATTGCTTTAATGGTCAGACTTGCACCCAATGTTATCTATTTGGAATTACTCTTTTAGAACAAATGTGTCAAGGACTAGGAGGGAAAGTGTTGTGAAACTGGTTATAATGAGTCTTTCAATTGGGATATCTTTGATATTCGGGAAAACTTTGCCGAGGTGGCACTAATCTCTGACTTTGCCCATAAAAGTTATCTGATCCCCTTGGAAAAGGCTGCCTAGGTTAAATCTTTAGGGTCGAGTTACTCATGGATCTGTATATTAAATCTTTTTCATCTTTGTTAATTGTTTATCTTTTTGAGTGTTGATTTTAAGTCTTAGGTCTGTTACAAGCCAAGAAGCGGGTTGCCATTCAATGATTCTTATAACTAGTTACAGTGATTTAATTTTCCAAGTGAATAGAAAGCTTTGTACACATGAAAATTAACCCTCTAAGCGGTCTGCACTTAAAGTCTTGCCATTCTGGAGATGCTTCAAAATGCATCGCACATATATTTTTTTGCTTTCAGGTGGGGTTCTCAAAAGCGGTTGAGGCGTATTTTTAAGAATGCAGCTCGGCCGCTTTTGGGAATCTTGCTTGAAGGCAGAAAAAGTATCTCTGGAATGGCGGAATTTTACGTGCAGACCGCTTGGAGGGTTAATGTGGTGATATTTTTAACATGGTAGCTACACCAGGATGACCAAATTTTTCATGAGTTATTTTCATTAATTTCACTCGTAGAGCTTTGGGTACAATTATTTTAGCTAAATCTTTTCTTTTTACAACAGAAACACCATCTCTCTTAAAATATTTAGGGGCTGTTATATTTTCTAAATTCTGAAAATGAATAATTTCATTGATATCTAAATAGAGGTTCTAGGGGTGTATTTATTAAATGATAAGCAATAGGCTTTCTTGTTAACATATCAGCTTCCGTATTAGAGTGTGCTATCTTTCTTATATTTTGTATTAAAATCATACATAGAAACTTTTAATGACCATCTAAAAGGTCGACACATGGGATTTTTAAAATTTTTAAGCCAAACTAATGCATTATGATTGGTATGAACTGTGAAATGAGATGTATGAAAATAGCAATGGAATTTATCTCAACTATCAATAATCACTAAACATTCTAATTCAATTATTGTATAATTAATTTTATAATTTCTCTGTTGCCTCGAATGAAATACAATCGGATGCTGATTTCAATTGGGTTTTTGTTGTTTGCGGATAGATGAGATCTGAGTTTTCGATGTGTCTACATAAAGACGACAAAGGTAATTTGGATTGAATATGGCTAAAATAGGCTTTGAAATTAAGCTCTATATAAGTTTTTGAAGACTTTTGACATTCTAGGGTCCAGTTCCATTTTTGATTCTTTTTAAGAATATTATTTAGGGGCAGTCTTAATTTTGCACACTGAGGAATGAACTTTTAATAGAAATTAAAACTATTGAGGTGGGGTTCTCAAAAGCGGTTGAGGCGTATTTTTAAGAATGCGGCTCGGCCGCTTTTGGGAATCTTGCTTGAAGGCAGAAAAAGCATCTCTGGAATGGCGGAATTTTACGTGCAGACTGCTTGGAGGGTTAATATTTTGATTTTCTTATTGTTATGAAAAACCTAATTTAAAATATTTTTCAGGTGTCAGTAAACCCTTGGAAAGAATATATAATCTTGTTTGTATATTTTTATTTAAATCATTTTAATTCAAGAAAAATGTTAGTTATGCAGTATGAAATATCTATTTAAGTAGAACATTTATTCATCTACAGATAGAAAGCCCTCGTTTGATTTGCTTTCCTGTGTTTCTAAAATATTTTATTCATGGAAAATATCCCCCTTCAGAATAACACATTCTTTTTCTCCCCCTAATTTTTAGTTGATGGGGCTTTGTCAAAGATTATTATTGGTCTTCAAATATAAGGTCACTGATGTCAATATTCGTGAAAGTAGAACAAGCTATGCTTCTGTGAAACTAAGACATAGATGGAAGGGAAAAAAAATGGTAAGTTGGAATTTTAAATTTTTGGTGCAAATTTTAATCTCCATTTCTTTTTTGGATTGGTTAGTATAAGCAGTTGGATTGGCAGCTATCTTTATTTAACCTTGCTTGGGTCACCAAAAATACCTTCATGGGTTAATTTCTGACCAGAGAGCAGGTCATAGGTTTGTTATGATTGACTCAGACATTGCTAGACTGCTGGATATTGTCAGTGAAATTGCTAACATCTATTGATGATCAACAATCATGTGCAAAACGTACATATGAAGTTACGAAAGTATCCATTTCTTAAAATAAAAGTAGTGGCTGTCATTTGTTGCATGAGTCTTTTTAAAATTTGTTGCTTATATTCATATTAACTATAATTTTATTGTTACTACCATTTTTTTTGGTGAGCTCCAAAAAATATTTTGCCCCTTAACTTTTGGAGGCCATCAAATATATACAGATCAAAATGAAATATTTTTAAAAATCAGCTTTTTCTATCACAAAATTGTTTATTTAAAGTTACGTTATATTTTTTTTCAATGTCCATTTTCTCTAATTTTCACAGCAATGAAAAGGTAGCTTTATCCTTTATTTATATTATACTATACTTTCTCTGCATGACACTTTGCATCTTATGTCTTTTTCAGTCTTTATTATTTCCCCTTTTTTTACTATTCTAAATATTTGCTTTTCTTTCTATGTAGAAAAATTAAAAGCTATCACTTTCTTAAGACTCAGAATTTTTCTTACTCGACTAAAAATTTTCTGGTGGTAAATTCCTTGTGGTCATACACTTTCCTTTATCTGCGAGTGACTACTGACAAAGAAAACTGATGCCTAAAGTGTATTTTGAAAATCATAAGATTAAATTCTTCACTTTAAAAAAATCCCAATGCAATAAAATATAAACTCTCATTAAAAGGTGAAGTACTCACTCTTATCTACAGCAGTGATGTTCTAAAATTCTTTCAAAACCCAAGTTTTCATTACAACCCAAATAATGTGTTGCACTCTCAAAATATCACCGTTGGAAGATATGATCATCCTGTTATTACTACTTTGTTCCTGCAATTCTAGTATTTTGCTCCATTAGTTTCTGAGAAACCCTGTTTTTCCAACAAGCAATTATCTTTGGCAGATAATTGCTTGTTTTCAGCTTATGGAATAATTTTAAAGATACTCTGAATACGATTGCATCATATTTCCTTCCTTTTTTCTACCTTGGAGGGTTATTAACTGAATTGTGCTTTGTGATCACCATGTATATTTCTTTTCAGATTACACAAACAAAAAATATACTGACCTTAAGGTTGGCTCTTCATTAATTGTGCTTGCAAGAGATGTAAATTCAGTAATTAATAAAATAGTTAATTTTTCTATTAAAGTATAAAAAGTATTAGACAGTTTAGTTCTTCATAATTGAAATCTTAAAAAAAAAAATATTCCAAATTATTTTCTGAAAGAGATGTACATGTTTTCTTTACTTTTAGCTTTAATTTTTTAAATGAGCTGCAATGTTAAGCAGTATAATAATTTTGTAAAATTTGTGAAATTATTTGCTGTTTTAGTTAATGACAAAATGAGATTTAATTTTGTAAATTTTTTCCTAGGTGACACTTTTGCCAGTCGCATCAGAATCTTTGTGTGTAATAGCAGAAGCTCCTGAATTAATTCTGTTAACTCTTCCTTTATGGTCAACTGGATCATTTTACTTTGGGATTGTTAATGATATGAGCAATGTTTTCTTGAAAATCATAAATTTTTTGCCTGATGAAGAATCTAGGTAAAGAGATATCCATGAATTTTACTTTTACTAAATCAGTTTTGAATATGTTTTGCAATAATTCTTTTTTATATATATATTTTGTTGCTGTTAAACTGTTTAAATTAAATAAAATTTAAATGTAATCAAGCTTTGAAGTTTTGTTTAAAATGTTACAATCTAATTTATTTTCTTTTTACCTATCAATAAATTTAATTGTAGACCATAAATTACCAATTTAACATTGCTAGTATTTTTCTTTCCTTCATTTATGTGCCATGCTATCTACATATTTACTAATACTAATACAAAATTTTGATGCGATTTATTGTGTTAACATCAAATCTCCCCCCCTCCCACACACACATTAAAAGTTTCACTAATTTATGTATAAAGAGAAATGTAGGTTTAAATTAGTTACCTAGTTACTTATTATTCTGGGATGTTGAAATTATTTTATGAGATTACCTTTGCTTTATTTGTAATTTTATTGCTTCTAAGCTTGCGATCAAGGATTATAGGTAATGAAAATTTATAATTCTGTTTAAGTTGTCAAATGGGTATAAAACCATTGAGTTATTTTACTCCCAGAAATTCTTAAATATTGAGTAACATTAAAATTTTCTTCATTACTTATGTTACAATTTTTTATTGTACAGAATGTAAAAATTCTTTTGTCATAAGTGTTCTGTACATGTTGGTATTTCTACATGATCACTCTCTGTGGTATTCTCATTTCATCATTTATCAAAAGCTCAGAAAATGCAAAAAAAAAAAATTAAGTCTTACAGTACTGGATTATGTGGAACAGAAATAAATAATCCTCTCTTTCATGAGAGATTATCACCTCCTCCTTAATTTTTAATTTTTTTTTATTTAAAAGTGTACATTCTTTTATGCTTTTGATTTTTCTGTTCTGCTAGTTTTAATATAATTTCCTATCAATTGTGTTTGGGCAAGGAAAAGGAAAGAGAATGACTCTACTGAGCAATCCTAAAAATAGGTATAATTTGGTCAAGTGTAAGGCTTTTGTTTCTTTCTCTTTGCAATCATTTGTGAAAACCTTTTTAAAATGAATTTCTATTGTAAAACAGTATATACTAATAAAAAGAGTATGTGTGTGCTTGCAATGTAGCACAATAACAAAATCACTGAATGTGTAATTTAGCATATGGAAACTAGATCATGATGGTATGCACTCTAAAGGAATGTTTTCAAAATTGC
The DNA here is from genome assembly GCA_019973955.1 of Trichonephila inaurata madagascariensis. Classification (NCBI taxonomy): domain Eukaryota; kingdom Metazoa; phylum Arthropoda; class Arachnida; order Araneae; family Nephilidae; genus Trichonephila; species Trichonephila inaurata. The sequence goes on from BMAV01015904.1 coordinate 17,078, forward strand.
TTTAGTTTTTTTTTAATTTAATTTTTAAGCAATTTTTCAACTGGTGATACATTGTCTTAACCATTTCACTTTGTAGTTATTTTATCAAAGTAAGTTTTCAAAAATTGCATGCTTTTTTATCACGTGTTTCAAATTTACATATTAAATCTACATTTTAAAGTTAAAATATGCAAAAAGTATTTGTATAAGAATTTCTATTTTAAAATATAGAATTAGATCATACAAATATGAACTTAAAAACTTAAATGAAAATGTAAATAAGAACAGAGTATGGGTTGCACAGCTAAATAGTCGGAAAAAAAATGCATACCCGAGCAAATTGTGGGTTGCACAAATTTTGTTACATTTACGTTGTCCATTGAAATCGCAGGATGTGCAGCGAGAGGGTTAAAGGTGGGTGGCAACTCCTGAATGTTCATTGGATTTTGCTGGATTTCATTAATAGATTAAAAGATTGTCACATGTGGCTGATGATACAGTTGGAGAATACCAATGTGGATTTAGAAAGAGGGAATCTTTTGAGTAGATTTTCAATCTAAACCAAATTCATGAAAAATTGAGTTTGGCATTGAGTTACACTGCCCTTTTATTGATTACAAAACAGCGAACGATAGTCTTGACTGTTTGTAGCTCTTGCTGAGCTGGGCTTTCCAAAAAAACTTTGATTGCTTATTAAGGCAACTTTGACCCAAACTGTTTCCTGTGTTAAAGTTTTCTGGTTGTCTCAGAGTTTTTTGATATCAGAAATGTGAGAGAGTGATGCTCTTGCTTTCTCCTTTTTAATTTGGCAACAGAATGAACTATTTATATTTCTGGCATTAACACTAGGGGTGCCATTTTCACTTAGACTGTTCAACTCCTTGTTTATGCTGATAATATAGTAACCATTGCCTGTACTAAAAATGCTTTGTCTGAGGCATGTCTAGAACTTAAGAAATCGTCTGGAAAGTTTTATTTAATTGTTAATGAACACAATTAAATACATGCCAATTACAAGAACTCCAGTAGGTTTTGAATATCTGCAGGCTGAAAATTTTAAGTTTGAAGTGATTGATGATTTTTCCAGTTTTATCTCAAACATTAACATTCTAAAAGTCATAGGTGCTATAATTAAAAGACGTATTATTGCTGCTCATTGCTATCTTCATGGTGAAAGAGCTTTTTTTAAAGTGAAAATTGATTGAAAGATATAAAAATCATCACAAACCTATACTTACGAATGGATCCTGTATTTGGACTAAATCACAGACTTAACAGCTAGCCATCTTTGAGTAAAAATCTCTTAGATATGTCTTTGGTGCTGTGAATGCAAATGGATTGTGTAGACAACATATTTTTGAATTATGTAAAGCAGTTTAAGGAAGTGGATGTCACTAAATCCATCAAGATTGTTTGTTTGAGGTTTGTGGGCCACATCTACTGTATACCCCTGATCTGTGACATTCAGAATTTTCAATTAAAAAACTTATGAGAACTAGAACTAGGGGTAAGCCCAAATTGACGTGGGCTGATTGTGTGGTGGACGGTTTTGAAGTTTTAAGAGTGACTAATTGGAGAACTGTTACTAAGCAGAGATCAGAAAGGAAAAGGGTTCTTGTGAAGGCCTTAGCCCTCCCAGGGCTGTTGTGTCAATAGAAGATACATTGTCTCATCCATCTCTGAATGATATAATTTTTGCTTCATGCAGTTTTTTTTAAAATTGTTGCATAGTTCTAGTATTTATTTATTATTGTATTTATTGGGGTTTTTTTAATTCTTTGCTGCAGAATTACAATTGTGTTTCGAATAAATCCTCATAAAAAGTATATAAATTTTCATAAAAAATATTCTTTCCAAAGTTTCATTTTCAGTTTAGCAGCACTTGTTTGTTTACAATGCTATTTTCATGTCTTCTGATGTAAATCGTTTTTCTTAATTAAACATATTTGATCTTTTTCAGTAATTTGAAACTTAAGTAGTTTGGTTTATTTCTTTCAGAAAGGTTTTTGATTTTCATTAATGGTAGTATTATAATTTTTTCGAGGCAAATTGCCCTTTTCTTGCATGTAATTTTGGTTTGTGGTATTATATGTTGATTGCTTAGATCAGAGAGTGATTCCCAAAGTGGTCTATATAGACCCCCAAGGGTCTTTGACGACCTGTAAGGGGTCCACGGCATCAAAAAAATAATTTGGGGGTCCATGAGGTGTAAATGGGGGGTCTACAATAGTGGCTCTCATTAAACCAGATCATGACATTAATTTTAAAAGGAAATTTAATCAAGTGGAAAACAGACTTACCTATTTAACAGATTTATTTACCAAATTGAATGAGGTTAATTTGCAGTTACAAGTCTACAGCATAAATTTTATTAAAACAAGGACCACATTCCAGCCTTTCTTGCCAGAATTAAGCTAAAGGAGTATAATAATGGACGTCACAAATTTTTCCTGTTTCTCAATTGTCACAGACAATCTACCAGGAAAAAAGACGTTTTAACCTATGTCAAACATTTAAATGCCCTTATTTTAGATTTCAAAGCTAGGTTTGAGAATGTTTTGACTATCGTAATACCACAGTAGGCAATGAATTCATATGGTCACTTTGTAAAAAAAATGTCAGATTACAAGAATTAGGCACTAGGATTAAGCACTAACAAAGATCTTAAAGTAAATTTTAGAAACGGATGTCAGTAATTTTGGCTTTAAAAAGATATACCTGTTATTTATTCCATATTATGGAGTATCTTGAGAAAGTTTTTAATTGTTTTTCCAGTTGAGAAGGAGTTACAGTGCACTTGCTGATCTCTAAAACAAAAAGAGAAAGAAAGACTGGATACTATTAACCTAGGAGATATTTAAGGTTAAATCTGACAAGATTGGTGTCAAATGTTGAAAATTTGTTATTGCATCCCCAAATTCATCCCTCCCACTAAAAGCATTTGTTTGATACTCAGTTATTTTATGTATTAATTTAATTAATTAAAATGTCTTTTCTAAAGTTTTAAACTCTATACCTCACTGCAGTTAAAAATTTAAGTCTTATAAAGGAAGTTGCTCTATACCTGCTGTCAAAAACACATTTAAGTTGATGAATTTACAAAAATTTAATATTAGGTTAGTAGGGGTCCCTAAGCTGAAAAACCTGTCAAGGGGTCTATGAGGCAAAAAAGTTTGGGAACACCTCTGGCTTAGATGTTATATATGGCTTATAATTTCTTATTCAGATAAAGACTTTTTTTTAAATAAGTGTGTATGTATACATACACACTCCATGTATACATGTATATTGTGTGTTTGGAACTGTTCATGATATAGTTTCATTAAATTTGAGTATTTTTTCTGTTTTTAATTACTTTTTGATTTAAATTAATAATGAAATTTTTTTTGTTTAAGGCTGTTTTATATTTTTATGTTTGACTATTTTAGGAACTGCATTAAATCATTTAGGAATTAAATTTATTATTGAGTATTTATGAATTTAAAAGATTTTTACTTGTGGAAGGTTCCTGTCATTTTATCAGATGCTCTATTTTGGTTTAAATAATTCTTGATTCATTATGACTTTACTATGAGCATGAACAAAGCCTAAGAACACTCTCTTCAAATCTTTGGGCTGTATCTGAGAACTTTTTGCACCATCTAAATTATTGATCAACTTTATGTTGATATTTCGTGAGCCAGCAATACATAAAATTAGTACATATTTGGGTACTTATAAGTTATAAGGACCTTTCATTGGTAATTGATTTTCTGATCTGTTGTCAACATTAACTTTGGTGATATTATCAATTTATAGTTCTTTCTGGGCTATGATCCATCAGATCCTAAAATATGTTTTTAAAGATAGTGTTTTGTGAAATGCTTTATATATTTGTTAATATAAAGCATTCACGGAAGCTTCTGTGTGCATAGCATGGCCATTTGGTTGAAAAAACTGTTGCTCTAACATTTCCTTCCATTGAAAAAAAAAGATTATTTCTTTTCTGTCTTTGGCAAATTTCATTTTTTATCATTGTTGTAGGAAAATAGCTAAAAAAACAGAAAGAAAATGACTCTTAAATTCAAATTAACTGCTATTAGCAAATTGTCAGCATTGGTAAGATGGTACCTCCCTTTTCCCCATTTATATCAGCAGTTTATGCAGCATTAACCAGAATTCAGCATGTTATTTTACATGTTACCTTAGTTGGCCACCATGTTTCCTATAAGCGATAAATACTCATCTTTGCTTCAAATGAAAAACCAGCAAAAATTGTTTATCAAGAAACTGCTAAAACTGTTTAATGAGATGCTCCTTAAAAGGATTTTCTATTTATTTCCTTTTGAGTTTTTTTCAATTTAAAGTTGATCTGAATTTTCGTCACATGGAATCATGGTTTTACTTCACTTCTTACAATGGGATCATATACATTTACATTATCTTATGTGTATTTTATATATATTGTGCTTCCCATACATGATATTTTAGTATTTATGCATTTGTTTTCTCTTCATAGCCTGATTATGATTATAGAAATATATTATTTAAAGTATTATTTTTTTGGCAATATTTTCTGTTTTCCTCCCTTATATTGTTGTTGATTGTAGTTTAATTCAATGTAGGGCAGGGGTGGCAAACCTTTACGGATCAACGTGCCATTTTTTGTAAAGAAATGCTTCATAAGCATTAAAATATAATAATAGCTGTGAGTTTTTTATATATAAATAGAAATATATATATTCTGGTAGTGTGTGGTAGCGTTATTGAAATTCTTTAAGTCTTGGATTTCTTTCAAAAGTGTAAAATGTCGAACCTCTTAGTTTTTCAAAGTGGTCAAATTGTAGGAACCCATCTAACGGAAGTGACTGAAACATCCTAGTTTTTAGGCGTTTCTATAGGTACAGTGTCTAAAGTCGTCTTGACAGCAGGCACACAGTGAGGCAAGATGAGTTCAGCAAAGCAAAATAGTGGACAAAAAGAGCAGCTCAGTGAGAGATTGACTGGTATTGAAGCATATTCTAATGTCTAAAAAGCAAACAACTGCAGTAAAAGGGATCTGAAAGCTCAATCAGCATATGGATTCTCCAGTGTCAATGAGTACAGCAGAAGCCTTGTTCAAAAATAGAACGTTTACGGCAGGGCAGCCATTCCCTAGCCACTTGTCACAGATTTTGATGTCAAATGTGGTCTACAGGTTTTGCCACACTCACAAAACCTTATGAATTGATAAGTGGAAGAAAGAAATATAGACTAATGAATCATCTTTCACACTTTTTCTTACAGCAGGATGGGTGCACGTTTGTAGGACACCTGCACAAGCAAATGATCGTCTCCTTCCAGCTATCAAGCATGAAAGTGGATCTATCATGATATTGGTAGCCATGTTGCAGTTTTCTGCTGGACCAATCATATCCTTGAAAGGAAGGACTACTGGGGAGAAGTATGAAGAATTTTTATGTGACCAGGTCCATCCTATGATGTAAACTTTGTTTCTTGCTGGAAATGGAATTTTCAAGGATGATAATGTACCTATCCATGCAGTGGGATTTGTCTAATCATGGTTTGATGAACATAAGAATGAAGTTAAACATCGGACCTCAATATAAGGGAACCATTATAGACTATTTTAGAGTATTCAGTACAGAATCGATATCTTCCAGTGGCCTCTCTCTCAGAACTTTCAAAATATCTTCATCAAGAATGGTACAATATTCCTCTAGACACTATTAAGCACATTGTATGAATCACACACACACACAATTACTAGGTGAATTCCAAGCTGTAGTACATGCTAAAGTTGGTCATACACTGTACTAATAAAGAATTCTTTATAAATCTAAGATGTTTCCATTATTTTGTTAACCACCTGTAACTTTGAATGATATGCTTACAATCTTTTAACCCTTTAACATTCACACACATTAAACATTTTTAAAAGATGAAATTTATTTTTTTTTTATCCTAATAAGAGCTGTTTTGAATTTTGTTCTCTTTCCTCTCACTAGATGGTGACATTACGGCTATATTTAACGATTGAGACCTCCAAAATAGAAAATATTGACATCTTTTAACTTTGGTAAATTCCATTAGCTTTAAAAATAGTTATTTTAAATTGTTGCATGAGACAAGTGAAAATACCAATATTGACGAGGAAAAAAATGATGTAAGTGTGCCAGGACCATCCTGTATGTCGAAAGTTACTGGGAAAAATAAAGCATAAGTAAAGATAAGAAATTTGCCTTTTACTGAGCAAAGGGGGCCCTCAGATGAAATAACATCCCTTCAAGATCCTTCGCCGATTTGAATTTTTTTTTACGTTATTTTCTATCAGTTTTATAGAAACAATGTGTACCAAACAAATTTATATGCTGTGCAAAAAGGCAATCATTCACTCCTGTTACTGTACAGGATATAGTATGTTTTTTAGCTATAAATGTAATGATGGTGTAAAACAACTGCCCAGCTACATAGATTTTTGGTCAACAAACGAAATTTTAAATGATGCTTTTGTTTCAGGATTGATGCCATTGAGAAAATTCATTTGGATTTTAGGGAACATTCATTTGAATGACAACAACTTGATGCCGAAGAAATTCGAAAAGAATTTTCTTAAACTGTATAAAGTGCGCCCACTCCTTGATCACTTATCAGAAATGTTTAAAAAGTTTTCAAACCCGGACAGAATTAGGCAATTGATGAAAGTATGATCAAGTTCAAAGGACGATTATCCTTGAAACAATATATGCCAAAAAACATCAAAAGAGGCTACAAAATTTGGATGAGATGTGATTCAAGTGGATTTGCCACTGAATTTCAAATGTACACTAGAAAGACCGAAGAAGTTGAAAGAAGTAGGAAAATGTGTTATAAGAAACTTGAGTCAAAAATTATTACGCTAAAATAATTTCACTTTGTATGATTTGTTAAAATATCTAGAGATTCAAAATATCATAGCGTGTGGTATTGTGAACATGTCCAGAAAGAACTTACAAAAATTGTTAAAGGACAAAAAAATGAAATGAAGAGACTTTGACTGGAGTGTTTGCAATAAAGACATTGCTTGCATCATGTGGAAGGGCAAGAGAATAGTACATGTTCTTACAAACTTTAGATGAAGCCACAAAATCTTGTGAAGTTGAGCGGAAAGAGGAAAAGATGGGAAAAAATTAAAATAGAATGCCTGAAAGCAGTTATAGAGTATAATAAGAATATGAGTTAGGCAGTCCACTTTGATCAAATAAAATCCATGTATGAAAAATAAAATTAAAAAAAAAATGGTGGCACTGTATGTTTTAAAATTTTTTTAATATGACACGCGTCAATTCTTACATTCTTTAGTCTCTGATGCATGGTGCGAAAAACCCATTCTATAACAACTTGAAAAATTTTCAGTTAGATTTGATAACTGGCCTTGTGTCAATAGGACATCAAAAATTTCCTGAAAAACGATTTGTGTCTTAAATCTTATTCTGGACCGTGAAATATATATATATAATTATAATTATTATTTTTAGTATGTAATGTAAAAAATATGTAAAATTTTATCTTCAAATTTGTATTAAAATTATGAAAGTGCAGAAAAGTTTAAAAAAATAATTAAAAACTTTTGAAATTATTTTTCTTTAATTTTATTAAAATATAAAAGTTTTAGTGCCTTTAAATATTAGATTTTTTTCTGAATAATCTTTTGGATTGGTTAGTTTGAATAGGAAAAACACACCGTTATTGTTCACTGGTTTCACTGTGTATCCATAGATTTCTCAAAATTGAAAAGTGCTAAATTTTTTTTCTTTGTATATTTATTATCATCATGTCTAATTGTCATTTTTGAAATTTTTTTGTTAATTTTTCAAAGGGTATATGTAGTGAACTTTAAAGGGTTAACTCTTAGGTCTTTTATATAATCTTTTTTAAAGTATTTTTGCTTATCTTTTTATAAATATTAAGTTTTAATTGTTCTGAAATTGGTTTTTTCTCCATAGGTGTACTCATAATTTCAACCTGGACACTTTTACCATAATTTTAAAAATGCAAATAAATATTTTACATCTGTTGGCACACATTTACCGCATCCATTTGGTAAGTTACATTTTGATATTTAATTAACTTGTTTTAATTTTGAAAAAATTGTATATAACATTAAAATTTACTTAAAACTGTATAAATTTCTTATCTAAATATTTGTTTATAAAGTAACATCAGAATGGGTTCAGTCCTAGGAGAGCCCACACCCTTGGCACGAATTATTTGGGGTTGGCGATAATTGTGCCATCTTGGTAACCCTACTTTGATACACTAGATATGGTAAACCTAACTATTTCTGGAAATTTAGTATTTTGTCGTGGGGCATTTAATTTCATTTTGTTTTGGGGAACCGGGCTGGAATGGTTGGCGTGTGTGAAGGAATATATCTTAGAATTTTTTACTTTGTTGAATGCAAAGGTTAGAAAGAATTGATTTAATTTTGTATGAAGGAAGAAATGATTGCTTAGAGTTATGAATGTCCTAAATGTAACAATCGGCATGATGTAACATGGTCGACAGTAAAACACTTTCTTCGAAATTGTACCAGCCTCACCGAAGGTATGTTCGATCATTACCTCGCAGAATAAAAATGGCGACGCTCACACGATCATTCACTTAGCGGAGACCTTCAAGACTTTTTTAAAATCTATTGTTATGCTGTACACTCCACTCGGAAAAGATAAGCAGTAAGAAAGTAAGTGCTGTTTTTATATATTTTTTTTATCTTAAATGTTTAATTTCTGTATTGTTTACATATATTTTCATTACGCATCCACCCCGCTATATTCACTTGCCGCCATTGTCAGTTTCGCTTGGCGCGATCTCGTTCTGGCTTGGCACTTTTTTTGTATTGTCGCCAAGGGTGTGGGCTCTCCTAGGATATTACCTCAGAATGAATTTTGTTTAATATGTTGTGTTGATTTATTTAAAGTGGTTTTTCTCAACTTTTATCGAGTGACTTATTTGATAGTTGTAACAGACTGTGTTTATAACTGTAACCGTAAAGATTATGTTATAACTGGTTAGGAAGTCTGTTCCACCCTCAGTTAGTGTTGTAAATGTCATGTTGTAGTACGAGTGTGTGCCCTTTTATGTACTCCTTTATCCGTTCTGCTGTTGACCCCAAAATAAAGATTTTAGCTGTTGAGGAAGTTGTCTTCATTTGGATATTGCTAACAAGCATTTGCACTCCCATAAATCAAGACGTTTCACAAATGGCAGCTCGAAACGTGGGGCCAGCAGCGGATTTTATTACAAGATAAGTAATTTTTACTTATTGGTTTCAGATATTTAGCACTGATCACCTTGATCCTTTTGACTCACAGACATAATTAATGTAATTTGAATGATTCTACTTGAATCACCTTGTTCCTTTGTGACGTTACGTAATGTAATTCGATTCATCTCGAATCTAAAGAAGTCAAATGTGACTTAAATGTTTATAGCTTTTGAAATTAGAATATTAAATCTAAGGACTCCTTCAAATTGTAAACTGTCCAAGTAGCAAATTTGAGCATTCATTTGAATAAGAATTTCATGTGTTTCACTCTACGCAGTACTGTACTTCATTATTGTAGTGTTAAAACAATGCATGATTCTATTTTTATTCTTAATGCAAATTGAAACCGTAACTTTTATTTATGTATCGGTATATGTACTTCATCGAAATATGTTGTGTTTATTTTTGAAGCTAATTGAATCTGAGTGTGAGATTCTGGTAAAATTTTTTCAGGAAAATTATTTCATTTGCTTTGAAAGTTCTATGGCCAAAGTGGTAAATAGCCGTATAATAATTAAGTTCTAGAAAATTTAGTTTAAGCCTTGCTATTTTCTATGTATGATTGTATTGCATTATATATTTTTTTAAATGTTGTCTGTACAATTATTTCCAATACTGAGTTTTGTCAATATTTTGAATTGTATTTCATTTATTATTAAGTCCTTTTTTTATCTTTCAATGTGTGCAATTACTAACGTATATTTTATTCGATTATTACTAAAGATTTACCTCTTGTTAACCCGCGATCACTCACGCGGGGTGTTCTGTACACCCCAGCAACAAGAAAAGCCTACAATTCTAAAAATAATGCGCAGAGCCACGATTTTTTCTGTAGCTTCCCATTTTAGGTCATTGAACCTTCAGACCTGATGTAATCAATCTCGCTAGGGCGATTGGAATGTAACGACCTTCAAAAGTTTATTTGGGGTGCTGAGAACACCCCGCGAGTGATTGGGTTATATTTTCGTACTCGAAGCATCTACGGAAAAGTACGTTTTACTCTTTCCGCTTACATTTTTTTTTTCAAATATATTAATATGCATGAATATTTTATTTAAAATTTTAATAAATGTGGTATAAAAATAATATAATTCTATAAAATAATTGTAAAATGCAATATTTTTAAAAAAAATTTCAAAACATTTTTTAGAAATTATGACAAAAACTCCATGAGAAAGGGAGAAATAGCGACTTTGTCGTCTATTAGATACTGTATCAACAGATTGACAAAATGAACTAAGTGAATTCGATGACTGCGTGATTTCGTAACCAAAGTTGGAGAAATGAACCTTGAAATCGTAAATTTTTATAATACAGGTGGTGTTGATAACACTGATGAAATGTGCAGTATATATTATGTATCACGAATATGTAACCTTTGGCCATTGCGAATATTTTATCATCTACTTAATACTGCGGGAATTAATGCTTCCTTTGTCTATTATTCAGTTCTTCCTGAAAATAAATGAGACATTCAATATTATTAGAGGAGATTAGAATGGATCTTGTGCAGCCACTGTGGGATATGAGATCGAATTTCCCAAACCTTAACAGAACACTCAAAAGAAGCTTTACTGACACAGAATATATTAAAAAGAGCATTAATCCCCCTAAAAAAGGGGTGTTGCACTGCTTGTCCACGGGTAAAAGATGTAAAAATTATTTGTTTTTGTCTTCAATGTAAGAAAAATATGTGCTTAAAGCATATGAATACAGTCTGCTCTGAATGTTTGAAAAATGATTTAAATATTATTTTTCTACTTTTTACTATCCTTATCATTAATTCTACACCCCGTTAGTAACGACGGTAGAAAAACAGGCGCGAGTGACGGCGGGTTAAATATGGAATGCATAATTAGTGAAGATAATTTTTTTCCATTTCTTGCTTGCATTATTGATAACTTTATTTAGATAGAACATGTTTGTGTATTCTTCATTTAAACTGAAACTTATTTTATTTGTATTTTCCTCTTTTGTTGGAATTAAGCTATATCGTTTATTCAGGTGAAAGTCAATAAGTTGTAAATCCACTTGTTTATATTAAAATGAATTGCTTTCATTTTATGACTAAGGCATACTTTTAGCTCGAATATAAATTGGATAGAATCTTTTCATTATATTTCTCTTTGGTGTGTTCTGTTGAATATTGCTTTCATATGAGATTTATTTTGTTCTTACAAATTAGATGTTCTGTTTGCAGGAATTGTATTATTAAAATTGTTTTAGTCATTGAGTGTTCTAATTGATTTCAGAATGTATTATCTTTTAATAATTGCTTTACTGAATACCTTTTTATCTGTGTTTTAATAATTTAGCTTTTAGATTAAGTGTGTTAAGAAAGTATTTTAATAATTATTTTGTATTGGGTAAACTTAAAAGAAAGATGACATTTTAAAATTTTTCTGAACTGAACTCTTTAATTGAACATAATTGCCTTCCTCACGAAGGGAAAGAAGGAGGATCTGAGGATATTGGATTGAGAGATGGGACTTGTTGTGGCAGAAGATTTACGGATTTTGGGTATTAAACAACTGGTTTTAAGTGCCGATGGGTATGAGGAAAATTCCATAAAAGATTTATTCATGAATATAATTGAGGAAAATGGAGAGAAAAATAAGGCAGCTGATCAGGCAGCAGAGGAGGGAAGGAAGACGAAATGGATTTTGAGTTACTGAAGTTGAAACTACAACTTGAAGCACAAAAAAGTGGAGTTCCACATGGTAATGACACTGATATCTCTCAACAGCCAAAATTAGAATTAAAGAAGCTGATTTCCAGATTTAACTCCCAAGATGACATGGTGATATTTCTGAAGCTGTTTGAGAGACAGCTGAAATTTTTTAAAAGTTCTTGATAGCCAATGGTTGCTTAACTTATTGGAGCCTTACCTAGTGACACTGCCACACTCTTCGCTAGGGAATTGGATGACAAAGCACAGGACTATGTGCTATGTTCTCCTCGAAAGAAAGGCTTTTGAGGAGATTCAAGTTCTCTGAGGAAAAATTCAGACAACTCTTTCATCAACATAAGAAAGTTGAAGAGAACACTTGGAGAGATTATTGCTTTGAAATAAAAAGTTATTTCGAAGGATGGCTAAACGAACTGAAAATTGCAAACTTCAAACAATTGAAGGACTTAATCATATCTGATCAAATTAAAATGCGTGTTCCTCCCAAATTGAGAGACCATTTCATAGACGACTGGTCTGAGTGGGTGTCACCTTCTGAATTAGCTGGCAAGTTAGACGTCTATTGCAACGTTCGAAATACTACTCCTTCAGTGAAGAAAACAGCCCATTTAAGAGAATACCCTTCTAAATCTTACACTCTGAAAAGAAGCTCACTGGATGGCAGATTTAACCGATTCAACCAAGCTGGTTGCACATCATCTTTCAATAGAGGTGATAAGTTGAAAACTGATGGCAAATCAGAGAGATGGTGTTGTGTTATAGTTGCGGTAAGATAAGTGTTACGAAATCCAGTTCCCAAATTTCAAACCACTTGCAAATAGTGACTAAGCAAATTTTGGCTGCATTAGTTAGCATTGATGCTCTTCAACTCTGAATCAAATTGCAGTGCTGAAGTTAGCTGTCAATGGCATATGGGAAACTGCATGCGCCGCTAGTGGAGCTAGTCACTCCATTGCTGGAGAGACTTTATACTTGCTTTTACTGGTAGAGGGAGCCAATTTGCAGAAGATTGGACTTTTTATGTCCCTTGCTGACGGCCATAAGTTAGAAGTGAAAGTTTACGCAAACCAGTGTAGTTATTAGACTTGAAGGACGTGTTATCTGTACACCACTAACAGCTTTACCTTATTGCTAAAGGAAACCAAGCACTTTTAGGAATGGACTTTTTACAAAGATCTGGCGTTGTTCTGAATTTGAGACACTGAAACTGGTTCTATGGTGATAAACCTCGTCAAACATGATTTTGTTAAAGAAATAGTCACATCCAAGAAATCCAAAGTCGACCCAATTTTGAAGTTATCTGCCCAGTGATGGAGCTAAATGTCTTATGCCTGAGCAGCAGAGAAATGAACAGGGTGAATTACTGAATCTGTGTGTTTGAACTGGGGGAGACCTTACTCCTTTCATCGAACGCCGTATCAACCCTGGAGACAATCATCTTGTTTCGGTACCAAATTTCCAGCATATAGGAATACCAGTGCACCTTCTTCGCCTCTTCCTTTCCCTCAGTCTACTTCAACTACAAGTAATTATGCAAGGGATGGTTCATAGTTGTCACCATCATATATTGGTTCTTCTAGAATGGATAGACCTGTACCTCCAGCCTTTCCTGTGCTTCCAGGGACACCATGTCAGAATATAGATCCAACTTATACAACCTTGTCACCAAAGAGTCCTTTGCTGTCACTTAAGAATCGTAGTACCTCTCCAGCCGCTTCACAATCAAGCACGACATCAACAAACATCCTTTGAGTAGTTCTGCCAGACAACGAATCCCTCAGGGGGCTCACCTTCTTTGGGTGAGTACAGGTTTCACAATCTCGAGGTGCCCTAGTGATCTTTTACTTTTCCCTAGGGTTTACTATTTTTGGTAAACACGAGTTTCACGAACCCGGGGTTACCCTAGTGATCCTTCTGTTTTCGACCCTCCTTTTTGTCATTCAATTTCCTCTGTACTTCCTTTCCTGTCTAGACCACAGTTACAACTTTTCAGAAATACTTGATTATGCTCTAAATTTATTTCTAATGATTTTCATTATTAATAACAACTTTTGATTATGTTTTCTTTTTGTAATGCGTTAATTTGTTTTTGTTATTTATATTTTTCTTTATGTTTTCGTCGTTTGCATTGCGTTTTACTAACACTGTTGGTTTTCGACCCGCATGTTTGCCGTGTGCGGCGTTCCTCAAGGAGGAAAATGGTGTTCTGGGGATACCTTTGCGTTCCCTTTGGCTCACGCTTCTCCCATAATGAGGAGAATGGAGGCCTGGGGATACCTCTGCTTTCCCTTTGGCCCACGGTTCACTGTAGACAGGTGGCAGGAGTAAGCCCGCTCCTGTCAATCGGCTGGTGGTACCTCTCTTCAGTATCCCCGAAGAGACACTGCTGTAGGGTTAGTGCTGCAGATAAGGGGTGGCGGGTTTACCCATTGAATCCTCGCCCTGATGCTGTAGCATTATATTCTGGGTGTACTCCAGGTAGGCGCCGTGCCTGGTTTTTGCCAGATCACCGGCATGCTAGAATGAAGTTGTGTTACACGCTTATGGATCCAATGCTGCTGTGCCCGGGTAAAGGCCTTATATTACCCACTCTCAATGTTGATACTGTTTCTGCTCATACTTGATTTTTTATCTTATCTCTTCCTAATAATGAAATGTCACAAAAGTCACCGTTTGCAATTCAAAAAGCTCTATACAAGGAATAAGGGGCAAACCAAAATTTGGTGATTTGCTTGTTGAAACATCTTTACAGACAAAATCTTTCTTGTTAACCAAAACATTTTTAGACTGCCAATTAACTGTAAATCCTCATAGATCCTTAAATTCTTGCCTTGGTGTTATATCCGAAACAGATCTTTTGTGCGCCTCTGAAACAGAAATTTTGGAAGGACTTTCTGACCAAGGCGTTATTAAGGTCAGAAGAATTCAGATAAAAAAAAGACTCGTCACTTTTCCTAATGAAGCATTTAATATTAACTTTCAATAGCCCCAAACTACCATCTTCAATAAAGGCTGATTATCGAAATTGTAAAATATGCCCCTACATTCAGAATCCTCTGTCCTGCTTTAAGTGCCAGAGGTTGGACACTCTCAAACTTCCTACTGCAGTCAATTAACGTGCTCTAGATGTGCATCTGTTGGGCATTCTTCCACGGATTGCAGTCTAGAGCCAAAATGTATTAATTGCTCACAATCCCATTCATCAGACTCGGAATTATGTCCGAGGTGGAAAACAGAAAAAGAAATTCAAACTATTAAAACATGTAGAAGCACGGAAATTAATAGTTCCACAGTTATCCCAAACATATGCACAAGCTGCCAAACCCTCAACTGTAACAACAACAACCCAAATTGATGAAAATATTACAAAAATAGTATGTCCACCTTTAAAACTACTGCAACCATTGATATCCATTCCAAAGCCAACAATGTCCACCAAAATTCCTGCAGTTACCAAATCATCAACCACAACTCAAGCAAACCTCTTACCATCCACATCTTTTGCCACAGTTATAACATCATCAGAATCTCAACCCCCTATTTCTGTAATAGATTTCTGCTCCCACCACTTCTAATAGTTTATTTATTCTGTTGCATCTTCCTCATCCACAGCATGTCCTGTTCCTGAAACTTCCACCACTACATCCAATACCATAAACCTGCTACATCCCAGGATGCAAAACAAACTTCAAAACCCTGTAGGAAAAACGTCCTCCTAAAAACCCATCTAACACTATAAAACCTAAAATAGAAATTAAGATGGCTCTTATAAACCTAGGAAATCAGCACCTATCGAATACACAATGAATGAGGAAGATATGATAGTATATATGACGTGGAAGATGAGCCTGAGTCGAATCCAGATAATGTAAAAAAATATGGTAAAATCTCTTACAAGGAAGAGTTGGTTGTAACGCCTAATAGCGTGTATACTCGCTACGACTTCCAAAATCCGACCAGAAACTAAATAACTTTTTCTTTCATACTTAGTATAGTTGGTGGGAAAATCCCCACCAAAATCTATTTACTCTTATTTTTAACACTTTTTAAACATTGAGGTGAGGGAAATCCTCACCAAGATTTGTTCACTTTTAAATTTAGAACTATTTTTTTATTTTGAGATTTTGCTATTTTCTTCTGTTTTTAAAACTAACTTTTTATACACAATCTGTGATTTTACATATTTTTAAACCTGTTTTTATAATACTATTTTACAATTTTATACTTTAATTATCTTAAAATGTGTTTGAGGCAGCTTAGCCTAAATTGGCTCTTGCACCATAAAACTTGCACGCACACACACATGCCCGACAACGAGCATCAAAGTTTATGCCAGCCGAGATGGTCCCTATGTTATTCTCAGCCAATGATCTCCAACTACATTTGAGGTGGCCAATCTTATGGATCCTGTTGTTCCTATTTGGGTTCTATCACACCTCAGCTTTACATCCTCATCAAGATCCTTTGTCTAAGCCTCTAACTCCTCTTCATCAAAGAGGCAGACCAAGAAGGACTCTCATGGCCCCTCACAGAGGTGGGTTAGGGCCAATGGGGGAGACTGTTACAGACTGTGTTTATAACTGTAACCATAAAGATTACGTTGTAACTGGTTAGGAAGTCTGTTCCTTCCTCAGTTAGTGTTGTAGAGGTCTTGTTGTTGTATGAGAATGTGCCCTTTTATGTATGTAATCTTGTGTTTATTCTGCTGTCAACCCAAAAATAAAGGTTTTGACCGGCAAGGAAGTTGTCTTCATTTGGATATTGCTAACCAGCATTTGCACTCCTGTACATCAAGACGTTTTACACAGTTAATTTATTTGTTTATTTATTTGAAAATAATAAAAATTTAAGTTTATTTGTGACATGTTTTACCAGGAAACAATAAACAGATTTGCTTTTCATTAAGATTCTAATGGAAATAGTAAATTTGAGATAAGCTTTTCTTTTAAATAGAAATTTTAACTTTTATGTATCCAAATATTCATAGTTCAGGGTAACTATAAAAAATTGCAGTAAAAATGAGGTATTTTACTGAATTGTGTGTGTGTTTGAGAGAGAGTGAGTATTTGGTTCTTTTGAGCCTTTATCTCCTATCACATGAGATTTTGTGACTTTAATACACTTTTTCAAATTGCCCTTTTTAAAATTTAAATATTAAGTTAAGTTAGAATTATATTTGTATGATTAAAATTACTTGTGTATAGTGAGAACTTAAAGTTGGGTGAAAAAGGACTTTGAAAAAATTTTCATTTTGGTGATAGGTGGGGTGAGCTTTGGCAATCCAGTTTGCAGCAAAGAAATCATAGTCTAAGGTGAGGAAAATTTTGGATGGAAAAGTTAGGGTGCATTAGTGTCGAGAGGAGATTCTATGATTGGTTGACCAGAGTGGTCAGTTTTTTTCATTTAAGTTTTGAAGCAAAGCTTCGACCAATCATTGATTAGTTATGAGTTTAAGCAAGTTGAAATGCAAAACTATTGTAGAAAGTGAGAAAGTAAGATTTTAAGGAAATAATTAAGTAGAGAATGAATTAAATTAATAAAATAATTAACAAATTAAAGGAAATTAGGATCTATTAAAATGGATCTGGGTCTGTGATAAGTTAGATCAGGAGAATATTTTTCAATACTCACGATAAATTTATTTTCAGAGTTATTGGTTTTATTAAAGAATTTTATTGCATTTCTCCTGATCACTTGCCTAAGAGTAGGAAGTTTACTCACTGCTCTGAGGTCTGCATTCTCATGAACTAGCGAGCATTTAAAATTTGTCTTAACAATTAGATTTTGTACTGTTTGTATTTGTAAAATATATTTCACTCATATTTCATTTACCTTAGTTAGATGAAGAGTTTTTTTCTTAAATATCAAACCTGATTCCATTTAGCCCGTTTTAATATTACAATAATTCAAAATATTTATTTAATTTTCAATATTGGTTAATTTTTATTCTTTTATTTTTCAGTCTCTTGAAGAGAATTGTAGAACAGAGGAATTTGCTATTCATTTCTTTTCTGGGCTTATTCATCTTTTAAAAAATTGTCCTGCTAATAGTGAATTTCTGAGGGAAAAGTATTAAATGTTTTAAGCATGTCTCTGAAAATGAGTCTGAAAAAAGGTTAGTTATTTTCTTTTTGTGTAAGATGTAAAACACAGTTTTAAAGTTTAAAAAATAACTATAAAAGTTATGTTAAGTTTTAATATATATGAGATTAAAAGAGTAGAGCTTTTAATCTATAAAACTGTGAAAATCCCTGTATTTGATTGAAATAAAATGCAATGCTAAATTTGAAGTACTGTAGAGCCTGTTTTTCTGCTGGCCTTTTTCATGCAATTTTATTTTTGTGCAATTTTTTCTGTGGTATATGAATTTCAATGGCTTTGGTGCCCTCTAATGCTTTGTATCAATGTTACCAGTGGCGTAGCAGAGAATGTTAGGGCCCCCTGCAAAGTCAGGTTTTGCCTTTAATTTTTATAAATTAGGTGAATACATACAAAGCATCAGTCATGCCTTGGGGCCCCCTAGAGTCCCAGGGTTACGGGGGTGTACGTTTCGTCACTGCAATGTACGTATATTTGCTTCAAGACCTCTCTTCATTTGTTATAAACAGTCTCCCAACAATGCGCGTTCAGTTGCTTTCTCTCAACACGTCAACAGCCTGCACTTGATTGAAGATGAAACTTCACATGACTGTGGCATTATCAATAATTTGATAGATTTTGTAGACAGACAAGAAGAACTGGAATCTTTGAAAGAATAAAATATATGCAGGATACAGCTTTCTAACAAATTAGAAAAGCATTTTCCTAAAATAGGTACCAATTCCGAAAGGAGTGAAATTTCAAAAAGTGTTTTGATCACACATATCTGGTTATTTTTAACCAAAAGGTAAATAGTCACATCCCTTTTTTGATACTGGTCGCTTAATAGTCGGTTAGCGATCATTCCTGATTGAGTGGCATTCACGTGTTTCTGTGACGTTGGATCATGTGATCAGAAGTTGTTGGGGAGGCAGTATCTTCCAGTACGATAGATATATAAAATACATGTTATTATTTTGATTCCCTCTTATTATCTCAGTCTAATTTATGATATGCCGATACTCACTCTCCTACTTTTGCTAGTGGTTTTTAGGTCAATTAAGGCATGTACTGTCAGCTCAGAATAGTTTTTGAACTATTATGTTTCAGATGTTTTTGACAGTATGTTTGGAAGTTGTTTTTAATGAATTCTGAATTGTTGCTGATTAATAATAGTCCAGTCATATTAGTCAAAAATAAGGGTCAGCTGTGGAATGAGAGATAATAAGCTGAAAATTGGTATAGCCCTTTATTTTGGCATTCTAAATGTTGTATCAAAAGTCTCATAAAATCTTGTGTCCGCATCTTAAGATATTTAAGGTGAAAGGTCAAAAAATCGTTTTTCTTTTTTTTTTTTTGCAAATGTCTTTTTCTATGGCATAATGCTATTTACATGTAATATAAATATTGTAGAAAATAAAGTTTTCTGTAACTTTTGTTTGAAACACTTTTTATGCATCAAACTATTTTTGTGATAAAGGGTGTTGAATGCGCAGCAATTAGCTATCTACAGCATAATGCAAGATCAACCGTTAGTTACATGATTTAATATGCTGTATAAAGTCTATAAACCTTAAAAGTATATATAGTTACAAACAATTGGCCTTCTTTTATGAATTACTACATTACATTTAGTACTAGTTTTCATTGATCAAGTATTTTTCATAATAACCCTCATCTGTACATGTAATTAAAGAATATTTAACTGAAATTACAGACTTTAATTGTATTATTTATATATGCTAATTACATTTTAAGTGGAAAAAAAAGAAGTACAATATCTTTAAACTGTATAAACTTTCCAATTTGTTTCTTTCTGTACAGATTATAACTGGACCTGCAGACCCCTATTATATGAACGTTCTGTTTATAGCTAGTTAAAAGACAAATGTTTAGCTGTATAGTAAAGACAGATTCCTTTTTCAACAAACCAGTTTCTACTAGACCCGTTTATTCGTTTGTTTTAAATTGTATCTTGGCAACGACAGACATAAAATTTTGAGAGTTATGACTGATTTGTGTTTTATATGTAATGAATCGTTATGACAAAATGATCCTGTTAATGTAGTGCATGGTTTAGAATCTTAGAAAGCAGCCAGTATTGAACAAAATGACGGTCACATAGATTTTTAAATTCTTCAACCCCCGAGTATGTACATATCGAGTGCCGAAAAGTGTAAGTAAAAATTCAATTTCAACATCGAAATGACACATTGAAAAAAGCGAATATTTATCAACACCTAGTGTACCTCGTAAAAGAAGAAATGAAGCATTTGATTTCAAAAAGCTCTGTTTATTTTGGGGTCAAGTAGTTGATGAAGCAATAGAGACTAAAAAAAGAGAGAAGTACAGGCGCAAGATCAGTAAAGTGAGTACTCTTGAATTTAAAAACAATGTTTAAAAAAAAGCTGAACGTATTGATTCTATAGATCGTATACTTTGTGAGTATGATTTGATTGCTTCTGAAGCTAATTTCTTAAATCGACTACCATCTACTGAAAAGAAGCCTCGCTGAGGTAATCAAGTCTCAGAAGCTATGGCAGAGATTTTTAATTACATCAAAAATCACGGATGATTCACAATTTACATTGAAAGAGCTCAGAGATGTCCTGACGGGGTATGCACCAAATGATAAAACTATAATTGCAGGACTTCAAAAAAAGCATTTGACATATATAATAATTACAACAAAAGTAAAATTTTTTACAATCATATTTTTTGGGATACACAAGCTAATATATTATCAAAAGCTTGGTATGATAATAAAAAGGATCCCAAAGAAGAACGATTACAAATTGTAGAAGCTGCCGTAGCTATTATTCGTGAAGACATTCGGTCATCCGTCGTTAAAACCTGGTCTTATCCACCTCCAAGTAAAATGTTAATCAAGGAAAATCAATAAATACTAAAAAGTATATTGCATTTTTTACAGGAAGTCATAATGAAAAACAAAAATTCAAAAACAAAATTCACTTCAATAAGTCATGCAATAATGGCTGCATTACAAGAACGATCATTTTCATCACAGCTACTATTAAGCCTTTCTTCATAGAAGATATAGATCTGAAAGACTAATAGATGTGCTATATAGCTTGGGATTTGCAGCTTCATATGGTAAGACAGTACAGTACGAAATTTCAATAGCTTACCATCCACAGCCTCGTATTTTATTATCCAAATCAGGCGCGCTAGTACGATATGTTAGAGACAATGCCAATTTAAATGTCCATACTCTTGTTGGTAATAATACTCTCCATGTTATGGGGATGATTAAGATTGTTACTCCAAAAGATGTATATTGACCGTATACAAAGATGTACAACCAACCCAAGTACAAAAGAGTTAGCAGCAATATCACATAAAGTCTCTTCTAGCATATGAAAAACCAATTGTACCTGGATACAGCAGAATTCAAGTCAAAAATCTACATGATGATTGAGCATTAACAGAAAAGAATTTTAACGGAGTTGATTTTTTGTGGTTATACGGAAAGTGTGGAAGAATATTTCATCGTTGTCTGGGTGGAATGGCATTCTCGAATAGCTCACTAAAAATAATGACTTTTCTTCTTCACAGGTTATGTTTCTTTCTTTTATTGATCATCCTGCCAGTAACGTAGACACAATTTATACTACTTTACATTGTGCTGCAAATATTGTCAAATTACATGGTCAAAAAATGTGTTTAATTACTTTTGATCAACCTCTCTACTCTGAAATTACTACTCTAAAGTCTCTACTACTCTAAAAGGAAATTATTATCTGTTGATACCATGAAAAAAACAGGCCAGAGGTGATGTAGATGTTCTTATCGTAGAAACTGCTATTGAAGAATCGGAAAAACATTAGACAGCTGTCATAGTAGGAGAAGATACTTATTCGCTCGTCATTTTTTAATTGTACATACTCAATCACATCAAGAAGAAGTGTTCTTTAAAAAAGTTGGCAAAAGGAATGTTAAAACTCAAATATACTCTTACAAAAGTTTTGATAACTATCTGTGCACTGTAGAAAGCACATTTTATTTCTGCACACATTTAGTGGCTGTGACAAGACATCTGTATTTTTTTAAAAAAAGGGGAAAAACTTTCATTAGAATATTAGACAAATTTCTTAATAAAAATATAATTAAAAATTACTTGCTTTATTTTTTCTACTTTAAATGTAATTAGTATATATAATAGAATATAATTAAAAAATACTCTAAGCAACATTTAGAGTGCCAAAATAAAGGTCTGTACCAATTTTTAGCTTATTATTTCTCATTCCACAGTGAAACCCTAATATGACTGAACTAAAAGGAATTTCCAAGGGTTCCAGGTTTTCTTTACTGTGCAACTGTTCTGCCACGCAGTTGTGACAAACAATTGTGACATTTACAAGCAACTGTGTGACCTTCATCGCAAAAACTTACTTTATGGTGCCAAAAAAATAAATCAATTTGAAATTGTATCTTCAAGTGACAAAAGTGATTTTGAACTAATTCTCATAATAAGAAGATGAGCGCTTTGGATTACAATGAGTAGCAGTGAATTATGTATGTGCATTTTGAAAACTTCTCTATGTATACAATGCGAAACTAAATGTTTTGAAAATATTTCCATGTGTAATTTAATTATTTATTTTGTCATGGAAGTATTTTCTCCTAAATTTCGTAAATGATTGGCATATTTTCCAAGTGCGACTTTTTCTTATGCGGTCCCTCTCCACCACGTAAAAAAAACTTCTTTAATATTTTGACGCATTTGCTTGTTATATGTAAGTATTTATGAAATTTTCGAATTTTTTTTTCTGCGGTCCCTATCTACCACAGAAAAACAGGTTTTATTGTAGATCAAAATCTCATTCTTGTTAACATTGGTTTTAGAATCTAAGAGCTGAATAATTGTATTTCACATTTCAATATACTAGGGAGTCTCACACTTCTTATTGTATGCATATCATTGATTGTAACTTAATAATTTCTAATTCTAAAATACTAACTTATATGTTTATATATTTCCAGGTCTTTCCATGCATGTGAGAGATCTTTTAGTTGACAGTTATTTGTATAACACAGAATCGGATATTTTAAAAAATGAAAGGTATATATTTATATGCATCTGTATTATTTAATCAATATTTCTGTGTTTATAGTTTCTGTTATATAGTTTCAAACATACCAAATTTTTTGTTTTATGTTTTCAGAATTTTGTATTTCACTATCTTGGTGAAATACTTTGATGAAATAATTCCAGATCTCAATAAGACAGTTATGGAATTGATCACTAAAAGATTTCTACCTATAATATGCGATTTAACTCTTCCAATACAAATTCATGTTTCTCTGTGTGATCTTTTAATGAAGTTTTCTCTTTGTTTGCAGGTAAGTATTTATTTCATAAAAGGGGATTTTTTTAGGAGTATTTAGTGATTTAACTTTTTCTGTTCTTTTTCAATATTAATGCATTTTGGCCTATTTTTCAGTATGCACATTACCCTACCTTACCACCTACTCATGTACTTAATTATATATTGATCTGCATATTTTGCTTTTAATCATAATTTGGTTAATCAGTTATAAAGCAAATTGTAACTCAATTGCAAAGTTTCTTTGCTGATATGAGCTAAAGCTCTGGATTTTTTCAGATATATATTTGTCCAATAATAGAAAAATATGAAAATTTGTTTGTGTAAAGTTATATTTCTTTAATACATGTACCATTTATTGGATTTTTACTGAATGTACTAGATTTTTTGTCTTTTTCATATTTGTCAGATATTTTTTTTATAAAAATTGACATCATTTCTCAATATAATTTTTTGTAATTATATCTCATAATTTGCTTCTCAGAATGTCATAAGAGAAATTTAACTTTTGTGCAGGAATTGTAATATAGGTCTGATATATCCAAATCATATGAATGGATGCATAAAATGTGAATTTTTTTACTGTTCAAATAAATAGCAATTTTGCAGTAGTTATTTTTTTAGACGTAACAAAGTAAAAGTTAGCAATGACAGAATTTTGTACATATTACGTGAATGTTATAACTATATTTGACATTTTATAATCTGTAAATTTTTACCATTCTGTTTCCATTTAAAGCCTCCCCTCAATCTGGCTTTCTTTTTAGAAGCCGGAATGTACTTTTGGTGCCCCTTTAATCCTAAAAAACGAAGTGAAAATCCACTGAAAAACAAAACTGCCAGAAAAATCAAAATGATCAGCCTCATTTCCTTTACAGCAGTTTTTTTCTTTAATTTCTTATAAAAGGAATATGTGTCAAAATGAAATTCTGTGAAGAATTTGGATTACATGCAATACAAGTATCAAGTTGTGTTATTTACTTCGAGAAATGAATGTAGATTGTATAGAAGAATTAAAAAAAAAAGATGGCATGATATGCATCATGAAAATAAGTGTTTCTGTCAACAGAAATTCAAGTTGATTCTTCCAATGGATTTACAGCATTTATTTTAATTTAAAAAAAATACTTTGAAGGGTACAACTGCTCTGAACAGCAAAAAACTGGCTGGAAGCACTTTAAAGTGGACCTAAGATTTTATTTACTTGAACGATACAAGATTTAATCAACCTTTGATTTCACTCATAGAATAATTGGGAACTGTGAAGGACTGTGCAATGTTTTTTCCCCCATAACTTGCTGAACTTAATGGATGGAAGACCCATTAAGTGAAAAAAAATCTATTATAGAAAGAAATACTAAAACAGATT
>BMAV01015905.1:0-11572 GCA_019973955.1 Trichonephila inaurata madagascariensis
TTACGAACCCCCCGCCAGTGATCGCGGGTTAACTTAGAAAAACCCTTTTTTTCAAAATATTCTTTTTTTGGAAAAAGCTTCTATTATAAAATATTTTGCCAGTATATAACTCGACCTCTTCAGAGGATCAACTATGATGTTTAAAAAATTACATTTTTTTTTGAGTTACAACCATTTGAAATAATTATCGACGTTTTTTTTTAAAAAATTTCCCAACTGTGTTGTAAAACGGGGCCCCCCTTTAAAGTTATATATTTCAAAAACGGGGAACCTCTGCAGAGGTCTGAGCTATAACAGGCAAAATATTAAAAATCATTTTCAAAAAGAAAATTTAAAAATTTAATTCTATTACATTTTTTAAAATTTTACTTAAAAAATTTTTTATTGTAATATATTTTAAATCAATTTTATAAAATTTTTAAAATGTGACACTAACTATAAAAATTATTACCCATTTAGCCCTTTTTGCAAAATCAGGGTTTCCCGGACGGTCGGATACCTTAAAGAAAAAAGGTTTTTTTCTTTTTTTTTGGGGCCACTACCGGTATTAAAACCGGTACCCCCGTATTAAGATCAAAAAAAATACGAAACCGGTATTAAACGGTCCATTTTCATCCCTAGTCACAACGTTCTCATTGCAGTCAGTTTTCTCAACAGAACGACTGCTGATCTTCATGGCCGGGTATTCTGTGGGCGGAGGCTTATGTCTACAACAATGGGATAATCAACACACAGAATTGCCGAAATCGGGCAAAGGGAAATTTCCCGTCCACGAAATTTCCCGTTAAAAGGTCCCGTCTTTGAGGTAATCGGTGAACGTGGGCGTGTGACATGTTCCTTTACAGGTTGTCGGTACCATGACGTGCTGCAGACATTTGTTGTTTCACAACTACAGCAAAGGCGGGTCTTTGAATCGACCATTTTCAAGCAGGATGGTGCACCCCCCACATATCCATGGTTCCGTGAAGGGCTTTTTCTCCCAAAACTTTCGAGGAAAGTGTTATTAGTGTGTGTTACGTGTGTGCTCTTTTCCTAATCCATGGCCACCATGCTAGCTGAATCTAATTCATCGTTTCTGGTTAGGAAAATTTTAAAATCTTGTATCGTGGAAGTATTACGACGTTGAATGACTTAAAAAACTCCATAATGCCGGGGAAACCTCCCCCCGGATCAATCACGTCGGCTTGAAATTTTTTGGGGGGGAAAGAGGGGGGGTCACGTGGGGAACCCCCTACAACCGGGGTAGCCAACCCCGCCTTGCGGGCCACTTCGGAAAAATATTATAATCTCGTGGGCCGCACATAAAAATATGTACCTTTATATCAACTTTGGAAACAAAGAAACATTTATTGGAGTGCAAATTTAAAACAGAATTATAATTATTATTATTATTTTCATTATTTTTCATGTGTACAGACATAGATAATATAATAATGTTTATATAATATAATAGTGCAATGATCAAATAATGTTTAAAATATTACAATTGCCATTTTCTTGAAATTTACGGTGTTCCTTTTGAATTGATCTTTCATTATTCATTGTAGAAATTTGATTGTGCTGTCATTCGCACACGATTAAGTATACATTGTCCTTTATCTTAACCGTCCAGAATATTTTTTTTAAAACTTTAAAAAACATCTCTGACTGCCTCTTTGCTTTTTGGGCACTCCAAACAGGAAAGGAGGAGGAGAAACGAAAGTCGCACACACAGAGATTCATGTACCATCCATAGAAAAAGGATATCATAGTGAAATTTCCCAATTTATTATAGTAAATCAAATGTAATTGTTTGATAAAATATATAAATCTATTTTAATCGAAAGGACATTTCTACTATCAAAAAGGATTTATTTTAAAACAAGAGGAGGTAACAGACAAATACATTGTAGATTTATATATAAACCCTAAAATTTCCCCAAAAAAAAAACAAAACCCCGATTTTAAATTTTTTTTTTTTTAGAGAGTCGGCGGGCCGGTGTTGAACCCCCTGCCAAAACGTTCTGAACACGTTAAAATGCCCCTTGGAATTTCGTCTAATCTTTTTGTTTCTGCAAACTAAACCCATTTGTTTCTCCTTTGCCTTTACAACGTGGTTCAGAAGGTGATCAGAAACTAGTCAATAAATGTTAATAAATTCTTCTCATTCCGTTTTGTCGTTTGCTGTGTTGGGGACAGGGTAGATTTAAATTTTTTTAATTTGGGTTTTTTAAAATTTTTGGTTGCCTTCTATGTGTGTATACCAGTAAAAAGTTTTATGCCGAAAATTTCATATAAAGTTAGCCATTTTTTTTCAATAAAAAAAACTTAAAATTTGTGAAGTGTTTTTTAAAATACTATTTACACAAACAGGTAAACGCATGAAATAAGATTTATAAAAATCAAACTATGCATAAAAAAAAGTTGGTAGGGGTTTTTTGGATAACACGATTGGTATGCGTACAATACTTTTTTATAAAATGTTTATTAAAATTTTTAAAAAGATAAATTCTAACTTCAATTTTTTTTAAAAATAAGTACTTTTATTTAAAAATGCTACCAACTTTTTTTCTTTCTATTAACAATTGGAAAAAAAATTCAAAGCATTAGGCACAATAAAAAAAAAAAACCCCCAAACATTTTAAATGAAGACAAACTAGATTTTATTTTTCTGGGGGGAAAAAGTAATTTTAAAAGGGATTTGCCATGGGGATAGAATAAAAAACGAACAAAATATATAATTTGCGTTTTTTTTTTAAAACTAGGGGTTTCAAATTTTGGGGAGGTTATAGAAAAGTACATAAAAAAATAATTTAGGGTTTAGTTTTACATTTTGACCCATTTTGTCAAATGAATCTACTGTCCCTAAAATTTATGTTTTTGGGGGTTTCCTTGGACATTTTGGGAAATAAAATTTTTTTTGAAGTTCCGTGAGAAATCCGTTAAACCCATATACAAAATTTCGTTGTTTCGTTCACCCGTTTGTTGTAGGATTCATTTTAGGGGAAATTTAATTTTACTACCTGGTACTTTACAGGTATT
This sequence comes from Trichonephila inaurata madagascariensis, assembly GCA_019973955.1. Lineage (NCBI taxonomy): Eukaryota > Metazoa > Arthropoda > Arachnida > Araneae > Nephilidae > Trichonephila > Trichonephila inaurata. The sequence goes on from BMAV01015905.1 coordinate 3,022, forward strand.
CTGTCAGTGAAATTTTTTTTTTGCACCGATGGGATGTCGTTCAACTACTTTTTTTCCAGTATCGTATTATCAACCTTATTTACAGCATGAGCCATCCTTTCATGTAGTTCTGCAGCATCACGTGACAAAAGTGCTGAGAAAACTTGATCTTACGTAAAAGATGAAGTTTCTGAATATCACAGAAAGGGTAATGTGTGTTGTCAATAACATTGTGTCCCGTTGAGCACAGGCGGAACTGGACATTGATTTTACTGTAACCAAAGTTTCACCCCAAAAACACTTTAATTAAAAAAAAACAAATTGTTTCTGTATTTCTTCAAATGTACTTTTTTTTTGTATTCGTCTTAGTTTTTCTGTTATAGTGCTTCGAAATCACGTAGAGAGTTGTGAATAACCTAGTAAAGACTCGACTATTCAACAGAAAATAGTATATTCTAATTTTTTTTTTTTTTTTGTGTAGGTAAATCAGTTTTTCAAAAGTAAAATGTGTTCATAATTGGTTGGTTGCATACATCATAATGCCAAATTGGTTTTTAAATTACATTTTCAAAAACTGCTCGATTCTGAAACGTTTTTGAATTATAATAATACCATGTTATAAATGAATGTAAATGTTGAAACGTTAAAAATTTATGTGAAAATTGGAAACATTTTCTACTTGAAAATACATTTCGAATTTGGATTGGACTTCTTAAAACTATGGGAAAAAGACTTTTTTGACGGGCTCGCGCGTTTTTCATTAACGTGTCCTTTTGGGGTTTTTTGGGGCCAGAATAAATGGCAATTCCCAACCACCCCCAGAGTAAAACGTAAAAAAAAGTTGCAAAATTTGGGGCTTTTTTAAATAACAAGTTTAGAGTAAGCGAGGTGGAGGGGGGAAATTTGTTGGTTCGTGGGGGAAGTGTGAAGAGATTTTAAGTGATGTCAAGAGAAGTTACCGTGACGAGAGCCTTTACAAGGGGGCCCCTTGCACGCCAGTGAACCCAATTCTACTGATCAGATAAGGATACTTCGGTGGACCTTAAAAGGGAGGTGACTATTTAAATATTGGATCGTGACGTTTTAATGAGCTTAGGCGAGTTAGTTTTGATGTGGTCGGGTTACGTTATTTCGTTTATATATTGCGTGTTTAGCCATCGTAGTTTCTCTCACATATTTTATTATTATCAATCTTTTTTTGGGTTTTTGTTAAGATCTTAATAAAGTCGTTTTAAAGATTATGGCAGCTTTAGTTCTTCATTTATTCCTACACCTCTAGTTCACGCTGATAATTTAGGAAAACCCCCGGGGAGGCGCTCTTCCCTTTTTTAATCGATAGTAAAATTAGGAACCAGAGTGTTCGAAGAATAAAAAGTTAAAATGCAGATTTTCCCAAAAGTGGTCACCTTTTTCCCCCCTCTGTCTAATGGGGGGGTCCCAACTTTTTTTCCGCTAGCCCATACTAGAAAACTATTTCAAGCGGGCAGAAAATGAAGATTTGGCGGAAAAAAAGGGGCTGTAAAATCAAGGACATTTAAAATGCAGAAAATGGATCAAAATATTAAAAAAAATAATTTTGGATTTTATTTTTAAATCATATCTAACTCTATCAAACTCAACTCACAAAAAATAGGTTTTATCAATTTTTTTTCCCGTTATGGGGTATTTTATTTCCCTTTTATCAATGATACACCCCCCACACTTTTGTGTGTGTAATTTTTAAAAATTGTTTATACTCTGATAAAAAAATAAAATCCGGAACCTGATTATTCGGCCATTTTATAGAAACAAACTAAGGTAACTCGTGGTATATTCAACCTATTCTTTCGATGAAGGAATTAAAGGTAAGTAAAATTCTTTTTTTAAAATTATTTGATTTTTTTTGGAACAACAAAAAAATTGGAATCACTTCATGTGATTTGAACCCGCTGGAAAAAACCCGTTCAAGGTCTTTTCAAAAATGGGGGTAAAAAGGTACTTCAAAAATGTCTTAAAATATTTTAAAAAAAAGGAAAAAAAAAAAAAAATCGAATCACAAGAAAATAAATTCTTAAAAAGAAAATACACTTTTATATTTTTTTGGGGGTTATTTAACGGGAAAAACGTAAAATGGGCTTGTGCTTCTAGGAAAAAGTTCCCAAAATAGAGGTTCATTATACGAAGGTCTGACTGATAAAAGAACCACAAAATCAAAGTTTTTACCCCCCTAAAAATGGAAGACGATAATCGAGTTCTTTTTCCCTACATTTTTTTTAGATCCTGTCAATTGTCAGCACTGTTTGCACTAATGCGTTCCAAAACCGGCTTTGGATTGCGGTGGGGGTTTTAAAAAAAGGTGCCCCCCCTTTGGAAAAGTAACAAGGCAAATTAGGAGATATAGATGGCCAGGGGAACAAAGCTGGGGCATTCTTCCAAAACGCCCAATCAGGATGTGGAAGCTCATCGCTTTTTATTACGAACTGGGGTGTGCCCAATGGGGAGTGGGGGGTGTAAAAAACATGCAAATTTGGGAGATTGTGGTTCTTTCCATGTATATTTTATGTCTGTACGTGTTATACTTTTGAAAATACCCTTTAAAACAAATGAAATATTTTGCTAGTTCTGTTTAAAAAACCCAACAGGTATGTGTTCCTGCCCCAACATGACTATCTCCAAAAGACAAATTAAAGATAAAATAAATAAAATAAAAAAATAAGTAAATAAATGAAATAAATATAAAATAAAAATAAATAAATAAAATAAAAAATAAGTAAATAAACAAAATAAATATAGTATAATAAAATAAAAAAAGTAAATAAAATAAATATAGTATAATAAAATAAAAAAATAAGTAAATAGACAAAATAAATATAGTACAATAAAATAAAAAAATGTAAAAAAAAAAAAAAAAATCATATAGATTTTTTCAAGTTTTTGATAACATTTGTTAATATCACTTTTTAAAAAAGTATTAAAAGAATAATTTCGATTTTCAATCTTTCAAAATAACCAGAATCGTTTGGTTTTAAAAAAAAAAAGTTGAAAAAAATTTTTTAGAAAAAATAAAAACACGTTTGTTTAAAAATTTTAAAAAGAAATTTTAACTATTTTCATTTTATGAAATTTAATCTACATAATAAACGTTTTAATATTTTAGTTCTTCAAAAGTTAAAAAACATCAAAGTGTGCATGCACTTTTTTTTAATTACTTAATTTTATGCAATAGTTTTAAGGCGTGAAATCAAAATTTTTGAAAAAAGTGGTAAATTTTAATGAGTTTTGATGTCCGTGTTTTAAGGGAAAAATGTAAAATTACATTAAAAAAATTAAAATTGTTTTTTATCCAAAATTTCGAAAAAAAGTAATACAGTGAATATTTAATCTTTAAATAACTTTAAAATGGTTGTTTGACATTATGTCGTTAATTCTGTCATGGACGGAGAATAAATTTAAAAAAATCTAGTTCAAATAATAAAAACAGAAATTTTCTATTAAAACCATATTTTTAAATCAATCCGTCATTCATAACAAAATAGTTTATATACTTGAGTTTTTAACAAATATTTCATTACTTGAAAAAAAAAATCAATTTTGAGGTAAAAAATTTATAATATTAATTTAAATAAAATAAGAATTTTTTTCGATATTATGGGTTTATAACACCAACTTTTTTTGGTATAAAAAATAATGATTAGAAAAATTTGACTGTATTAGTAGAATCTATCACTAAATAAACCTAAATAAAAAACCCCTATTAATAATTTAAAAATTTAATATATAATATCCCTTATATGAACAAATTATATATTTTCAAACATCAGTGAAAGTTAAAAAAACTGTCAGCTCTGAAAAATGTATATCAGCAATTTCTTTTTTTTTAATATTAAGAAAAAAAATCTCTAGTTTACTTCCCACGCAAAGAGCAATAAATTTATAAATTAAATAAAATTATTTATAATATAATCATAAAAATATCTGTTACGAAACAATTCTTTGTTAGAATTAAAATAAGTAAATTGGCCACCTTGGTTCAAAGTATTCTCAATAGCGTAATGTAACAGTTTAAAAGGTAATAGTAGTTTGTGCCATTATATATTATATTTTTAATGTTCTTCAAATATGTTTATCACGGAGAAAGCACTTAATTTTTTTTTAGTTTGATTCTTGATTTTGAATAATTAGAAAGTAGAAAATATTTATAATCTTGAAAAATTAAATTTTTGTTGCCGGTAATAAACTTTCGGAAGTTATTAAGTTCAATTATTAAATAAAAATTTATTTATTTATTTATATGTAAGTTAAGGCAAAAATATAATTTTGTTTAGTTATTCATTTTAGAAAAAAAATTATTAATCTTTTAATATATGTTATCATGTTTTCTAGGGGACACAGTACAAATAAATTGATAAAAATCGGTTCAAAATGTAACTAAAATGTTTTTAGTCTAAATTATTATTTACATAATTTTCTATAATATCACAAGATTTAAAAAATTATAAGTAAAAAAAAAGCGACAGTTATGATAACTTTTATCTTCCTTTTTATCCTCATACCAAAAAGGCAAATAAAAACTTTTAAAACGATATATCTCAGAAAGAAAAAATAACTAGTTTATCTCAATTTAAAATGCTAAAGGTTTTTTTTTATTGCGTCAAATGGTTTGAAATTTTTTTTCCAATTGCTATTAGTATATGTAACGAAAACTGGTATGCATTTTTGAATCAAAGCAAACTTGTTCTCTTAAAAAATAGTCTAATTTAGAATTTATACATTTTTAAGTAATTTTCAATAAGCATTCAAATAATTTTTTTTACAAATATCAATGAAGTTAGCAGTAAACCCATAACCAAATTTTGTATAATATAATATTATACATAGTTTAACTTACTTATAAATCAAATTTCATGTGTGTACGTCAGTTAGCGCACACAGGAATTTTCAGGGGGGGTCCGGGGTTGAAAGTTCACCATTCTTGATGATGCTATTATTGATTTTGTCGATTTTTTAGGAACAAGACACAGTAAAACAATTATTGAATAAATAATTAGTTTTTAATAATAAAATTAATCATTAATAACAAATATTTAATTACATTTTACGTATTATATACTTGGGAATTATAACCAATGGGGAAAAATTAAAGGGCTTTGGGGGGGGACAACCCCCCGGGAAACCCCTTTTTGGGCCACTGGTGTACGTCTAGAGAAATCTATCGTCTAAAGGAGGGATTGTTTTTAAAAATTCCTTTAAAAAATTTTTTAATTTTTTTTGAAAATTTAAATGTTTAGTTTTGGGGGAATTTGAGCACAAAACCTTTTTTCGAAAACATAAATTATAAAAAATAAAAAAAAAATTAAGAGGCTTTAAAAATTAAAAAAATTTTTATTATATATAAAAATCCCGTAGCCCCTCTTAATCTTTTTAAAAAAATGTCAATGTAAAGATTGGGCCCGACAATAAAAAGTTTTTTGGAAAAATCGACTGTGAGAGAAGTTTTCAATGAAAGTTTTAAATTCGGGATGTTTTTTCCCCATAAACGGATGATATCCCTTTAAACAATCCCTTTTACCGTCCCGAGTCCCTGACCTAGTCCCCCTTTTCCCCTTGATCAAATTGAGATTTAAAAGGGGAAAAAAAAAGTCCCCTCTTAACCGGTCTGGGCGTCATCCCCTTTGGGGGGTTTCCCCAAAGGGGTTTAAACGGGAAACCCGTCCCCGGTACTACCACGAAGGTTCAAAAAAGAGACGCGGGGGAAAGAAAAAAAAAGTTCCGGTTTTGTCCCAGGGGGCAAATGGGAAAACCGACGGGTGGGAAGATTTACTTGGGGCCCCGGGGTTTTTCCCCTCGGCAAGGGGTTTCGGGTTTTGGGGGAAAAACATCGATACACGCGGAATAGGGGCAGTAATTGTTGGATGAAAGCGCAGGTGCGGCAATTTGTCAATGAAAAAAGTTAAAACTATTGAAAAGATATTGAAAAAATAATTAAAAAAAATAATTCCTAGGGGAAAACAAAGTTTTTTTTTTTTAGCCTTTTAATAAATAGTTACAATTAAATAAAAATGTATATACTTGAACCCACAACTTTAAAGGGGTCTTTAAATTTTTTATTCATTATCTTTAAAAAAGTATCGTATTGCCAAAACAATCGTGTTTTTAAAAATTTCAATTCAATTGAATGCTTTAAAACAAAAAAAAAACCTAAAAATTTTTTTCCCAAATCCCCAAAAAGGGTAAAATCCCCCAAAAATGATGCTAACGGGGCTGTTTTTGTTTTTTTAAAAATAAATGTTTTAATCAACAAATTTTTTATTAATTATTATTATATTTTTTATTGTCATCCAAAATAATCCTTATATAAAACAGCTCAAGGGGCCCTTTTTAAAATGTTTTTTATTAACGATTGAAAATGCCACCAAGTAAATAAAAAATATATAAATATATATATAAAAAATATATAGAGATTGTGAACTAATAGTAGGAATTAAAAAACTTTTTTTTTTGGGGAAAAAAAACCCCAATGTTGTCATTTGTTTTTAAAAAACTAAACTTGTTCTATAGTTATTAAAAACACAAATCTAAAATATACGAATATAAATTAATACGAATTCCGTTCATTCATAATTTAGAGCAGGGGGGACTAACCTTTTTTCTGATGGGCCGCATGTCTATACCAGCAACTTCCCCGGGGCCCCATACTTATGTTAGTTATTTCACGCGGGTGCAACGAGGATAAAAAGGTGGAAGGGGTTGATTGATTGATTGATTGAATATTAACGCCCACTGTTCAGCTACACGAGGGTTTTGGTGACGGACCCGAATTTTTTTAAACCCTGGGCAAGGACGTGGGACACCTGAGCCACCCCTCCTAAATACCAACCACCCCCAACAAGGACGTTTCAGCCCCACAGATTTAACGTGCATCCTGTCCTAAAGGTGGGCAGTGGTACGGGGTCGGGGTGGCAAGGAAGCCCGATCCGATAACATACCCCTCGGCTACCGCGGCCACGGAAGAAAAACTTTAAGACCAAAATAACATTGGGAATGTAAAAGTGAAAATTGATCAAAAAATTTAAGTTTGTTTTCTTTTTTTTAAATTTTTATTTTTGATATTTTTTTTTTTTTTTGTCACTAACCTAAATTATAGAAACATCTAAAAAACCCCTTCCAAAATTCTCATCAGTGAACGATTTTTTTTATTACCAATAATATAACAAACTTCATAGGATGTCTTTGTTACCGCTGTGATATTAAAACTAACAAAAGGCTTTGTTGCTGTTGCAAAGACTATTCAAGAAAGTCTACTTATCACCATTTAAAAGATATCTTCGAGGGTAAGTGTCATTGAATGATTTCAGTTTATTGGTATTTTTTTTAAATACAGCACTTTCGTGATAAATCAAACAATTACTGTGATTACTAATTTGTTTTTCACTACAAAATAGTCAACTTCCCAATCTTCTTGAAACGATATATTTTGTTCGAATATTTTTCGCTTGCAAGATATCAAAGATAGTAAAAAATTATTTCTACCCATATAATGGTCACTACTCCATTGTTGTCTGTTTTTACTAACCGTAATCGCTCCAAATAAAAAAAAAACGAGTATCGATTCGTACTCGTGCGACATCGATAGCAAAAAGCAAAATTGATGTATTTGATTTCTTGTCAAAGAATTTTCCTCCAAATTTTTAATACGATGTTCTTAAATGAGTAAATTTCTCAGAACAATCAGCCACGACCGGGCCACTTAAAAAGGCTCGGTGGGCCGCAGGTCGAGTATCGCTGATTTAGAGCTTTGATAAAATGAAGTAAAGTGGATTTTGAAAATCATTCACTCCGCAGTTTCTTATTATTTGTGCCATTTCAGCTATTAATCTTGGAGTAGATTAGATAAAGCGCAGTGTAAAAAAAAATTTACAGGCATTAAATATTTTGATCACAAATATATAATAAACGAAAAATGAAAAATACACACATACTCGCAAAAATTAATGTAGTTTGAAGCAACTTTTTTCCCCTCCACTTAATAACAGATAATTTATAAAAATATTTTTTTAAAAAAATTCTAATTAAACCAATATTTAGTAAATAATTCAATATTGCAGATGATGTGTTACTTGAAATAATAAAGCGTTAAAAATTATAGGTGTTGTAAATCCTTCAAGATGTACCATGCATGTTTATAAAGAATGTAATGCAGTAGAGTCCAGAAAACTCGGTGCTCGATAACCAGACAGTTCTGAAAACTCGACCACACCTTTTCAGGTCGAAAAAACCCCACGACCTGCACCACCGAGCCAGACATTATGTTGGATTCAGAAATTATTGCGGCTGTGTGTCAATTAATGAAAAAATGCCGGAAAATGATGAAGACGTTAACGCTGAGTCTGTATAAAAACTGTAGAAACTCTTAAAATATCACATAGTGAGGGACTAAAAAAGCTATTGAAACCATCCTTCAGTATTTTGAACAACTATGTGCATCAGTAATGGACTTACTATTCCTTCGTCGCTACTTAATTCTCGTTATAGACGACTTTATGCCTTCATAAAGTATTTTCCTGAGGTGTGTCTGATCAAATTAATTCTGTAC
>BMAV01015906.1:0-10721 GCA_019973955.1 Trichonephila inaurata madagascariensis
AAAAATTTTAAAATTGTTGCATAATTTTTTCACCATGTATTTTTTAAAATTTTACTTTTAAATTATTCTTCGAATATTAAAAAAACTGTTAGTCTTGCTTATTTGAATTATTTTTTTTATAAAAAGGGTGATTATACATAATTAAAACATAGCATATCTTTTTAAGAAGATGAATTTTCCTTTGTTGAAAAATACGCAATTGTTTTCAAGAAAAGAAGTCTAAATAGAATTAGCAATACATCCTTTCCACAGACAATGCTTGTTTGATCTTTAACAAAGATTTTACAATTTGAATTTATTAGCTCCTCACAAGTTTCTCACAATATTTTGGCAGAACTTTTAATTAAATTAAATACAACATCAAATATCACATTGACACACATTTCGTAAGTTAATTTGAAAATGTTTTAATCAAGTTTTCTTGAGTACCCTTTATTCAATTACTTTACAGAAATAAATTCATTTTTGCAGTATTTGAATAAAGTAGGATATAATTAAATGAACATTACGTTAAAAATACAAAAGCTAGAAAATAATTTTTGATGAAATATTTTTATTTAAATAAGTTTCAATTTTGAATTATAAATCAGCCAATATATCGTTTAAAGAACGTTAGATTAATAACGTTTTATTAAACGTGTTTTAAGGTATCCTACTCCTAAAATCATGATTTTTTTAAAAATTGACAGTTTTTTTTATGATTTTATTGTATAGGCAGTCTTATTAGCTTTATAAAATAACAAGTGTTTTATTTTCCATTCACTAGAACAAAAACTGCAAGTGTTTTAGTAAAAGCAGATAATATAACTTTACATAAGATGCCAGGCTTTAAAATGGGTTTTATTTGAAATGTGTTTTTTTCGAAAAGCACAAACGGGAACAGCGATTACTCAAAGAGTCTTAAATAATTTACGGAAATTTTTTGGTATGTTCTGTATAAAAGTAAAAGTGTTTTAACCTTCAGATTTACTCAATCCCTGTTTTCTTACAAAATTTTCAGTTTTTTATGTGAATATAAACACTGAATTTTTTAAGCAATTTCCTATAATAACTAAGATAAAGTGGTCTAGTTTTTGTAAAAATTAAAATATCCTGAACGCCATTTCAAAAAATAATAGCAAAGTGATACATCAAAATTGAAAATGAGAATTGGTTCATTTACCACTTGTACAGAGCGGGTCCCGTTTATGTAATCTTTTGTCAATTTTTACCCATTTTTGTCCATTTTAGTAGTAATAAGTTATTTTTATCTTCTTAGTTTTAGCTTTTTTTTTCTTAAAATGTACTAAATAAATGTAACCCCCAAAAAAAAATATCCATATCTTTATTTCTTAAAAAAGTTGTTTTCGAAGTAGTCGGATACCCTAAGAAATTTTAAAATTAAACCTGCCATGAGAATAACTTCCACTCTTGTACCTCTAAATGAAATATATTTATTTTCATATAACCGAGTAGAGTGATAATTTATATTTTAAGTTATCCGACTACGTTCGGAAATGTAAATTTTCAAAAATGGATAGACCAAATTTTTTTTAATATTTAATGTCACTTGATTAGAATACACGTATAAAAAATGTTTTAAGAATATTATTACAATAAAAATCATTTAAATGCGATATTTTGGCAAGAAAACAACCATAGAATTGTCTAATTTCCATTCTCCTTTTATGAAAAATGCTTCTGTAATAATAATATTTTGCTTGTATATAGCTCAGACCTCTGTACAAAGACTAAACTGGGATTTTTGAAATATGTATTTTAGAAATAGATTTATCCCCTATTTTAATATATCAAAATAAAAAAAAAATAATGTGAATTTTTCAAAATTCCTAGTTCGGGTTCTTCGGAGACATCTTAACTATATATAGGCAAAATATTATTATTACAGAAGCATTTTTTATAAAAAGAATGTTTTAAAAATAAATAATTCTATCTCCAGTTTTCCAAAATATTGTATTTAAATGATTTTTTATTCTAATAATATTCTAAAAAAGTTTTATACGTGTATTCTAATCTAAGTGAAGCAAAATATTAAAAAAAAATGTTCGTGTGTACGCTTTTGCAAAATCATGGTTCCAAACGTAGTGTCTCAGATACTTTAATACATAAGTAAGTGTACAACAATTGTAATAAAATAGAATTCAGCATCGAGTATTCTAAAGAATTTGAAACCCTTCTGTTTTATTTTTGGCAGAAGCTGAAAAAAGCCGTTAATCTCATTTTTTCTCATGTGTTTATTTAATGTACTCTGAGTAAAAGCAAAATATTTTTTTCTGATGTATACAAAATGGCTTATAAATTATGTTTTTAAATGCCTTATACTTCATGTGTGACGATAATGTGAACTTTGTTTCAAGGAAGTATAGTGTAATCGTTATTGACAGTATTAGGGAGTCTTATCTCTTTTTAGATAAAAAAAATCTACTTTATGATGAATGACTTATTAATGATTTTCTAAGTACTGAAGAAAAACTGTACTTTATCCATTTAAAAGACACATCAGATGTTCTGAATAGTTTACTTTTAAAAAATGAAGTTAGATTATTGAAACTGTTAGAAAACTGGGAAATTGAAGCAGTTACAGAAATAAGAAAATTGCGATTTCTAATAGATTATATCATTCTTTTTGTCATAGAATATAATACACACGATGAGTTGATTACATAAAACCCTTAAAAATTTCTTTTCTGAATAATTATACTATTTTTAGGCGTTGGTTGAACATTTTTATCCTGAATAAGAGATTTTGTGAAAACTCTACATGACATTAATCCTTATATCCATCTGTATACACTAACATTTAAAATTTTATGGTTGGTATTAAATTTTGGTATTAAAATTTTATTAGAAACCAAAAGTGTGCTATTTATTCACATCTCTTATGTGAAATAAAGTTTCATGCACTTAGTAATAATGCTAGACCAAACACTGTTTATATTTTGAAACAAAATTTGACTCATGAAAAGAATGAAGAGAGAAATTTGTAAAAATCTTGCAATGCAAATAAAAGTTTTAGCTGGAAAACTGAACTTGTGTGCCACGCTACCACTGCACAATGTTTCGGAATGGCAGAAGAGGCTAGTGACAGTCCGGTAGAAAATACCTCAGACTGCCTATCAGCACCTTGTCAAGTCAATGCTTCGCCGGGTTTCGGAATTTTTGTGGGCAAAGGTGGTCTTAACTGAACTCAGAAGCGCAACAGCCCACGAGGACCAAGGTATAATGTGGCTTTCTCAGTTTATGTGGCCTTAGGTGCTGGGGTACATGTGCAGATGTAACGGTCAAATGATTAGTCTGACACGAACCCCCCAGTGTTCAGTTCCCAAGCAAGCTTGGTACTCATTTATCGACCCACTGAAGGGATGAAAGGCTGAATCAACCTTGACCAGCTCGGGATTTCAACCCCGGACCTTTGCCATGGAAGCGTGATACACTACCATTCAGCCACTTAGGTTCAATGTGGTCTAACTTCATATTAACGGGTGTCATAAAATTTATTTAGATAGATAGAAAAAGGAGAAAAGTGACAAAATCAATCAGTCAATCACTCACTCATTTATCACGAAATATCCATAACACCTGAAATTTGGCAGGCATGTACCTTTTGTTGAGTGAAAATCCCCTAAGAAAGGGTTTACCGAAAATTGATTCATGAGAGGGGTAGTGGAGACATTCCAAAAAATTCTCATTTTTGAACTATTACGCTAATAGACATGAAATTTAGCAAATGAACTTCTTTCATTGAGTAGTGATCCTTTAAGAAAGGGGTTTGCAGACGTCCATTCCAAAACGGTTTGTGAGGAATTATAGACGAAAAACCCTTTTGAAATATTATACCTAGACTAGAAATTTGGTAAACATGTTTTTTATGAGTAAATAACCTTTAAGAACGGGTTTTGCAAGAATTCGCCCCTAAGGGTGTAAGGAGACGTTATAAAAAAAATTCCTTTTTCGAACTATTAGACCTACGCATTAGAAATTTGGTAATCATGTTTCATCTGTTGAGTAAGAGATCCACAAAGAGTGTATTTTGTGGAAATTGACTTTGAAAGGAACAGGGGTTTATAGGGTAAAAAAAATTTCCCTTTTTTTGACAATTGACCACACAGTTAACATTTTGTAATCATGTTACCTCTATTGAACAGTTTTTTTGAAGCAGAAATCGAATCTCAAGGGGAAGTATTCGATTGTTGGGGTCATTATTCGTAAAAAAAATTACGGTTTTTGAGCAATTAGTCTTACAGGTTTGGAATTCTCAGGGGTTTTTTTTTGTTTTGGTGGGGGCCTAAAATTAAATTGAGGAAATTCAAAGGGGCTCAGGGGTTTAAAATGATAAATATTTTCTGCTTAGAAAACTTGAGTCTGTTTTTTTTAAATCAAGGAAACAAGGATATTTTTCGTCGTCAAAGCCTAATTTAGGGTTAAATAATTTTTAAATTTGGGGGGGGAAAAGAAGCAAAATTTTTAAAAATGTACCCACAAAATTTTCACAAAAAACCAACAAACCCCCCCAAAAAAAACACACACACACACACACACACACACACACACACACACCACCCACACACACACCCCCACCCCACACACACAAATTTATATATATTAAAATATATATATATTTATGGGAATGTATTCGCGGGGGTTGGGGTTTTTTTCCCCAATTTTTTTTGAAATGGGTTCATTTTTAGGAAATTAAAGTATGAAAAAGAAAAACCAAACCCTTTTAGGATTAATTTAATAATAGAATTTATTGAAGATAGTTAAGAATTTAAACTTAATTTCTTAGCTTCAGCATTGGAATATTCTAATTGAGATCACAAATCTTTTTAAAATTAAAAGTTGCTTATCCCTGCATCATCAAGAAAGGGGTGCCTGAGGCATGGGTGAATGTGGTCTCTCTTTGTTTCTCTTTCTCTCTATCTATCTCCATCTATCCGTGCTAAAATAAATTGTTAAGGAAATAGTTAAAATGCCTTGGCAGTCAATTTATCTCAATGCATTTGTTTTTTAAAAAATAAAATTTCGTCACAATATAAAAAACATTAAAAAAAAACGGTTGCGGAAATGCACATTTAACTATCCGGGCCCAAATGGTGAAAAAACATCTCAAATAAAAAAAAAAAAATAAATTTTTTTTAACTAAAACCAAAAATTTTTTAAAAAAATTTTTTTTTATGGAATTTAAGACAGCAAATAACATTGTGAACCTGGGGTTTTCATTAAATGAATGTGGTTTTAATTAATTTTTTTGCTAGTATTTCAAAAAATGTTCTGGGGATACGTAGGGGTTTTGGAACCCATCCTCAAAAAGGGTGAGAACCAAAATTGTAACTCCATTGTGTTTTGGGCCGGGGCAATAATTTAAAAATTCACAAGACTCCTTACGAGTTCTTCTCAACCGTGAAATTGTCTCGAATACTGCAGATGTACTTGACTTCTTGAAGAGAATGGAACCTCTTGAGAAACAAGTTCTTAACAAAGAGTCTTTACGAATTCTACTAGTGTTTTCAGTCACGTATCGTCCAACAAATTAATCCGGTTTCTTTTTTATAGTTTCGGAGTTGAAGAAATATAAGTTTTTTTAAAAAAAAATTTAAAATCATTATGAAAAAAAAAATTCATTTTCGTGTTCTACCATTTATCAAGTTCTCCTTAAATATTTTTTTTATTGGAAACGTGCAATTTTTATAGGTAAGAGAAAAAGGTAGGAAATCAGTAAGGGAAAAATAATTTGCAGTTTTATTTCGATGCCCGCAATTTTTGCTTAATTCATAAGTATTTCTTTTATTTAAAACAGCATTTCTCAAACTGTGGGGTGTCAGCATATCGAAAAGTCGAAAATAAAAAGATTTAAAAATCATAAATTTACTGAAAGGAAGCAAAATGGAATGCATTCTGGTGTAACAAAAGTAAAATACACATTTACACAGATGTAATATACTTATAAATGCATCTCCTGTACTGCGCAATGTATTTGATAATTAATTTATCAATACTAAGTTAAGAACAAGATTAAAAAAATTACTAGTGACTCCTATGGGCTTGTTATGTGCAAAATTATATACAAAATTTAATACTCATCTTAAGGCCCGTGGGTAGCCTAGTGGTTAGAGCATCGGACTCCTGACAAGAGGGCCTGGGATTGATGCTCGATGCCACCAAATACCCTTCGAGTACACACGGAGTACGTGCTCGTTAAATCAGTGGGTCCGAAAGTCTTGTGGGAGTCGCAGCAGAAACCACGGGTGCAGGATGCTGGAGAACATTTCCCTCCCCTCTAGCTCATGCTTAAATTATGGAGGTGAAGATAGAAGGTTCGCCATCTATCGTGTAGAAGTAGAACCTATCTCACAGGCTCTGGCAACTTTCTACCTTCCATTACCTAGAAGGACACGCCAATAACAATACTCATCTTGATAATTTGAATGGTTTATAATGAAAACCGTATTGTATCTTTAGAGTCAAATACATTGTTTTTGAATTCAATGCATTGTTATTGTATGGAGGAGGCACCAGTGGCGTAACGTCCGCATTACGAGGAGCAGGGTTTTGAGGGACAACAAAGCTTGACTGCCGCCAAGTACCTAACCTTGTAAAATCCAACTTGGGGGACCAAAACCTGACATTGCAGGGAGGCGCAAATGTTCTCCGTTACGCCAGTAGGGGCAAGATGAAAATTATGGTTAAAAATTATGTCGGAATTTTGAAAGTTTGAGAAGCACTGATTTAAAACGTGCATAGGTTTCAAAAATGCTTGTAAACAGAAAATTATATTAAAAAGATCCTTTTTTCTCAACCTAGAGGATTAATCTAAGAGCATATTTTTTTTTACTATGGTTTTGATTTGGTTTTCAAAGCAAAACGTCTGAGTTAGATTTTTTTAATAAGTATGTTAAATCAACTTCATCGTATTAAGATGTAATATGTATGCTCATACAAGATATTTTTGTCAACATATAAGAGGAAATGACCTACATTTGCTTATTTGCAACCAAAATAACAGGCTACTTTTACATATTTTTTATCTATCCTGTATTAAATTTAATATGTGTTACACTCTACGTCCCCAAGTAAGACAA
This sequence comes from Trichonephila inaurata madagascariensis, assembly GCA_019973955.1. Taxonomy (NCBI): domain Eukaryota; kingdom Metazoa; phylum Arthropoda; class Arachnida; order Araneae; family Nephilidae; genus Trichonephila; species Trichonephila inaurata. Next base: position 7,080 of record BMAV01015906.1, read on the forward strand.
TTGGCGATAATTATTAAGAGAGATAAGAATGTGAAGATGTTCACAAAGAGATATAACTTGGTTTTAAAATTAATAATTGCCAAATTTTCAGGTGAACTCGGATGTGTGTGTGGCATAACCAGGTTTAAGTTCTAGTGCCTACGAAGACCCGCTGTGTAGAGGGCTGATGGACTAAAATATGTCGAGGCTCAAAGTCCTTCTATAGGTGTGGAGTGAAGTTCGGAGACGGGGTGAAAGCTAAAAGGGATCGTCCTCGTCACTTTACTGGTTTAGAATTAGGAAATACATCCCCAATAACTCTTGCATTGCTTCATAGTGTATGAAATTTTAAATCAAATTAAATGAAATTCTATATGATTTTATTTTCATATATAGTGTTTATACCCTTTGTACTTAATCTGAACACCAAAATTGTATACAATTGTGTTGATTAAAAAATTTTTAAGTTGTTGATTTATTCAACATTAAAAAAAATTAATAATGTTAATCACTTTTAAAAAGCTATTTATTGCGAAGAAATGCCTCTTAAACATTCCGAGGGCCTTCCCGGGGGAAAAAAAAGGAAAAAAGTTCTTCATATAATTTGATTTTTTTACAATTTGTGATGTGATAGTTTTTTTTTATCAAACATATTTCAAATGAAATCCCTTTTGCTTAAGTGGACAGATACCGTTAAAAAAAAGATGTAAAAAAAACATAAATACTATCACATAAACGTCAGTGAAATTTTAAATTTTGATCAATAAAAAAAAAATTTTAAAAAAAATATTAAAAACCTCATCGTTTAAAAAAAAAAAGGGAAGAAAAAATCAAAATCATAAATTTTTTTTAATACACAAAAAAAGTAATTTTAAAATTACAAGTTAAAAGTTATTGTTTGATTAAAATAGATCATGATCTAGTTAAATATTAACTATAATTTTATGACTAAATATTTTATATAATAGTGTTACCCTTTTAATAATGCATATAAGGTTGTTGGTTTAAAATATAATTTGGTTTTTTTTATTCTTCAATAAGTCATTTTACTTTGTGCTAAATGTTTGCTTCTATTTATTAGTAAAACCCCTTTTATTTTATGTTATTTTTTTTTCAGTTAAAAAAAAAAAGGAAAAATACTTATTTAATTTGTTTGTGTAACGAAGTCAATTATGAATTAGGATGTGAAAATATTGCATTAGAATAAATTGATTTTTTTTTTTCCCGCCTGATGGATCTAGTGTTTGACAAGAATCTTTTATGTCCATAATGAAAAAATAAGAAAAAAAAAATAAAGAGTTTTTGCTAGAGTGCGTGGCTGTCTTGATGTTGTGTCTGAATAATTAGGGTAATGCATGTGTTTGAATAAAAAATTTTTTCACAAATTTTCCCAAAAATTTAAAAAAAAATAATTTTTAAAATAAAAATCAAATCAGCAAAAAACGTTTTTTTTTTTAAGGGGTTTAAATAAAGAAAACAAATTATTAAAAAATAAACAGTATTAATAAAATTTATTATTTTTTTGGGTAATTTTAATTTATGTATGAAATTTTTTTTTTTTTTTAAAGGGGGTTTTTTATTAAAGTATGTACCCATTAAAAATGAAAAAATTTTTTAAGAGAAAATTTTTAAAAGGGGGGGGAAAATTTTTTGGGATTTTGGGGGTAAAATTAAAGCCCTTTTTAAAAACCTTTTAAAAAATTTTTGGGAAAAATCAAATTTTTTTACCCAATTACCCCCTTTAAAAATTATTTAAATTTTTTTAAATTTCCGGGGCCGGGCAAAAAAATTTTTAAATTTTTTATCCCTTTTTTAAAAAAACCCAAAATTCCCCCCCCCAGACCCCCCCCTTGGCACAACCAAATCCCCTTTCCCTTTGGTACTAATTAATTTTTGCCAAAATTAATTAAAATTTTCCAAACAAAAAAAATTTTTAGTTTCAAATCAATTATTTTAAAAATTTTATTCATTTTTAAAAAAAGTTTAAAAAAAAAAGTATTTTTTAATTTTTTTTTCTAAATTTAATGATGTCTATTGCAACAAGCGCTTTTAAATTTTTTAGAATAAGTTTAATGACACGAAAATGAACCCTATCAAACTTTTCAAAATTTTTTTTCCGAAATAAAGATTTAGGGGCTTGTTGAAGTTCTCATCACAGCCTGCAATTTTATGTCAAACTTGCATCTATATTTACTCCTGTTTATATTGAGGCAAAAAACTTTAATTTACAAATATATGTTGACTGAAATAAAAAGAACAATTTCTCCTTCGTACATGGAAATTTTTCCCAAAATACAAAAAAAAAGTCAATATCATAATTTTAACTTTTTTTTTCACCCCGTGATCCGATTGTAAGTCAAAAGTTCAAGCTATAGCCCCCAGATGCTGATCTTATATGCGGCAATGGGATAACAAGCAAAATGTTTAGGCTCAATTTTCAAAGAATCCTGAAATCTTCTTGTGACCTCGTCCCCCAAACTCTGCACATGATCTCTTAGTAACAAAATATTTAATACTTGGTTTTCCTAATAGTAAGCGGCCCAAAATTTTTTAAAGAAAAAGAGGACGAAAAATTTAAAAAAAATTAAAATGACAATATATTGTATATATTTTATTAATTCAAAAAAAATACACAAATTATGCTTACATTAATATTAATTATTTACTTAAACGAATTTTCCATTGAATGAATTTTTGTCAATATATATTTTCAAATGTATGGTAAATTTCGGAACAAGAAATATCCTTCATATTGAACTTTACGATAAGGCCTCTGCAGCTAAAGTAACAACATTCATTCATGATTTCTCACTTGTCCAAAAATCGTTACCAATGGGAAAAAAAAATCTTTCAACTGCTACATTGTTCCCAGGGGAGCACAACGTAAATTCAACAAGAATAACTAATTTTATATGAAATGCGTTCATTTTTAATGGAAAATATTTCCTCCCAATTTTTTTTCAATTTCAACTCTGGTTTTCCCATTCTAATTTTAAAATTTAAAAATACATTCAGTCTTCTGATTTCTTGAAACAGATATATGTTATCGATTTTAATATCAGGCATTTCATTCCATAAGAACTAAACACAATTTCTATATCTGCCTGAAGTCAAAAAACACCTATGAAAACAGTTATTTTCTGTGATATTTGTTTCAGACCATTCTTCGGCATAATGTAAACATGTTAGGTGAAAATTCTGCAATTCTTTGGTAAACTTTTCCGTTATCCCCGGTTTTGATTCTTCTAAGTTTGACAATTTTCTTTTTATTATGAAAGGAATAAATTTTTCATCAAATAGTGATTTTAATTGAAGGACAAATTATTCGTTCAAAATAAGACTAACTTCTGTAGCTGAAATATGTTCACCATCAATCTTTTGAATCGTTTTGTGGGAAATAGATGCCTGATGATGTACAAAATACATTAATATATCCGATAATTCTTGACCCGCACATGATGCGTAACAGTTCGGCTTGGCATCTCTGAATACAGAAGTTAACAGATTAGTTTTAAAATATCGAAAAAGAGGATAAGTATAGGAGGACACTTTTTGATGAAGGACAGAACCTATAAAAGGAGGAGGATGGGTCACCTTACAAATATTGAAAAATAAAAGACGAATCTTTAATCACACTCGGGAAAAAATCTAGTTTCAAAGCCG